>JAMKQA010037395.1:0-10211 GCA_024699735.1 Posidonia australis | reverse complement strand
GCCTTACAAATTGGGATCACATGTTTCATGTTTGTCATTCTTTCTATATGTTGTTATTTAGGAGAATATATTTCATGGTACATGATTAGGGTTGTGCAAGTTACTTGTCTAATGTGTGCATTAATCAACAGAAAGGAGTGTTGACCTTTTCATGTTCATTGAAAAGCAGCTAGTGGCTATTGGCAACTATAGACTTACAGCATTTGATCATGTGTCATTTTTCTGTTCTTTATGATTCGTAGATACCTTTTTTTTCTCGTATAGGTATCCACCACATGGTCGACACGCTATAATGCTTGAGGAGGGAGTGCAATGGAAAAGGCTCAGAGTGCCCCCACTTGATACCACAGGACATAATCTGCACACGTCAGACTGTTTGACTGATTTGTGCCTTGGCAATCAGACTGTTTGACTAAAGTATTTGGTCAAGCAAAATCATGAAACCGAAAAAAATGTTTACTTTCCTGAAATATCACTGCCCTCATTTGAACAGAAAGCAGACTATCTTTTGAATTCTAAGCAAATTGTTGAACCCTGTTAACATAAGATTTCAAAGTTTACTACCATGAAAATCATGTGGTTTTACCATGATGTACTGGTTCAGGTAGATTTAAGGATATTCTGCTTTCCTGTCCAATGGTTTTCTCACGCCAGCTTTTGGATTAGGATACTTCTGAATTTTATATACTCTGCTTTCCTGTCCAAGTAGGTCATAATTTTATCCACAATTTACTCTCTAAGGTTATTGAATTTTTATATATTTAAAATTGTAGTTCACTTGTAGTCTGATTTTCACTTCGCTCCTCTTCTCACATAAAACTTTTCTTCTAGAAACTGTTGTATTGGAATTCAAACAGTATGCACTCGGCTCAAGGTGGAGACGAGCCTCTATAAACCGAAAGGACCATCGAGAAGAAGGGAATGAGACTGATGGTTTCTATGGTGGGATCAGAAAGTTGCAGAACAAAGAAGAGATTTCAATGTGGAGGCGGTTTTGGCCAATGGAAATTTTGGAGTAGTCTAATTTTTAAATTCCAGTTACAGTTGATTCAAGTCATTCGACTGTTCTCGAGCTTCCTCAAATTTTGCGAGGTTTTTACTCAATGCGGACTAGTTGTGGATTAGGACTACTTGTAGTGATGTGAACAGTTTGTGAGCAAAACATCAATTTTCATTTGTGGCTGAAAAAAAAAATCATGGCATCTTTGTTTTGAATGAACACTCCACACAATGGGAACAAGACATGGTGGTGGTGTCAATAAGATATGTTGGCAATCCATTCAAGCTAAATTTTCTTTTGCCGTCTGTACCATTTTCTTGGTTTTAGGTAAGGGTGTAAATGGAGCAAATAGGGAGTGCGTCTGCCCATATTCGAATTTGAATCTAAAGTTTTTGTCTTTTTTTTTTGGATAAAATAATAATTTTTGTTAATTTTGAAAGAGAATACAAAAGGAATGATATTCCTCGTAAAGAGGATAAAGATCAATTAATTACTAGATTCCCCGGAAAGTTTGAAAAAACTCTTTTCTAAAATCCATATCTTCTAGAAAAAAGAAGAGGAGTAAAAGGTTAACCTATACTCCCTTTAATATGTAAGAAAGGAAAATGTCATCTATCAAGATTACAAAAACCTCGGACTTTTTTAGGATGGTGTGAATAAGAATGAAATACTTTATTGATTTTAGACTTGGCTTCCTTAGCTAAAAATTCTATAGTCATATTACCTTCTTTGTAAGTGTGAGGGAAAGTTAAGTGAAATCTTATGAGAATTTTCTTACTCCACCCCAAGCATCTTCAACTGGTGGTAATCTTTCCTTGTAGCATTTGTATCACCTACAAAGAATCAGACTGGACCTCGTCCACCTAGATATCCTACTCCTCACATAAAACCAGCAAATCCGAAGTAGCTTGTATCTTTGCCTCATTGTTAGTGGCATTCTCGTAGTAGAAAGAGAAAGCCAACCTCATAGCATCCTTATGATCACGCACAAGACCACCACCACCAGCCCCCATCAGAGAAGAGGAGCCATCCACGTTGACTTTGAGGCCTACCCTCGGTGAAAGCCACTTGATAGGCACACACAAAGCATGAATATTAATTGGCACTTGGAAACCCACGGAATGAAGGAACATTGTTCTACCTCCTCAAGAATAAAAGCATTTTTGAGAGAACATAATATTACAGTCAGAGATAATTTGACTAACCATCTGCCTCCAACTCGTGTATTTCCTAGAGAAATGCCTATTATAATGTTCTACCCAAATATGCCAACAGATCACACCAGGAAGGAAGTCAATAATCATTTGCTTGTAAGAAGACCTACATCCAACGTCTTACCATTGGGCTATCGTGTCCACCATGTCCTCCCCAACATGCATTTGAAGCATAGTAGCAAAGTAATTCCAGACATTATAGTTGATATCTCCTTGAAGAAGAAGGTGATTCAAAGTTTCAATTTGATCCTTCACACAACAATTGCATTTAGAAACAAAAGATACTAATCTAGATTGAACATTTGCATCAACTGAGACTGCATTCCATGCTATCTTCCAAAGGAAAAGAGACATTTTGGCCGACATACAAGAAGCCCACGTCCAATACCACTGACTATTGCAAGACCGTCTAGCTTGGATGAGAGACAAAGCACTCTTTACCAAAAAAATGCCATCTGCTTGAGGCATCCAAATTAGTTTATCCTTATCCCCTTGGCACTCCACATTCAGCTTACTGAAAGCATTCCACATTTGAGTTACCTCTTGGCTAGCCCCCCCAACTTGGTCAATAAAAATATCTCTAAAAAAGATGTCCCTAATCTTAGCATCCAAATCTAACGAGTGGAAGTGTTGGAATCTCTCAATAATAGTCCCCTCTAGATGCCACTTATCCATCCAAAAATTGGTGGCACCTTTGTTGATAATCCACAATGACTTAGAAAGAACCCAAGGCATAGTTTGCATAAGAGCTTTCCATCTATTTGAAGCATAAGAAGTAATAGATGAGTACCATCTAAGAAGGCCCACTTTGTATTTAGCAGCACAGAATAAGCTCCACAAGGACTCCTTTTGAAGCAGCTTTTAGCAATTCTTAACAATGAAAAGATGATGCATGTCAGCTAGTGGCCGAATAGCTAGACCCATCTTAGAAGTAAGCCGTGTGCATTTGTCCCAACTAACCCAATGAAGCTTGCATTTTCCATCCTTTGAACCCCACAAAAAATATCTAATCAATTTTTCTATAACTTGAATAATATGCACAAGCACCTTCAACACTGAAAAAATGTGAATAGATATAGAACACAACACACTCTTACTCAAAGTGATACGTCCCGCCATGCTCAAGGACTTGTACGCCCAGCCATCAATACGTTTTTGAATTTTTTCCACTAGACAATAGACGTAACTCCCCTTGAATTTCCTTACAGCAATAGGAGCCCCCAAAAACATCAGAGGCCAACTCCCTTTAGTGAAGCCCGTAAGCCTCTCAATATTAACATTTTTGCTAGTAGGATGCCTCCAAAAATAATTACATTTATTTTTCCCCATTCATTGATCTAAAGGACCCTCATATCTAGCAATATAGTCCATCAGATTAGAATTAGAAATATTGTCGGCTCTACAAAAAAGATGAGTGTCATCTGTAAAGAAGAGGTGGGAGGGACACTTTCCCTTGCTAGACGTGGCAAATCTCTTGCAAACACTCTTGTCAAACAATAATGCAATGCCCCTACTGAAAACATCCTAAGCCAGTATAAGTAAAGTGGGTGAAAGTGGATCACCTTGCTTAAAACCCCTCGTAGACTTGAAGAAACCTGACTGTCAACCATTAATAATAATATTAAACCAGTTATTATTTAGGGATCTAAGCACCAAGTCAATGAATCTCTCAGAGAAACCAAAATGTCTGAGGGCTGCTAAAAGGAATTGCCACTCTGTTCTATCATATGCCTTGAGCATATCTAATTTGAGAACCACATTGATTCCTCTACATTTCTAATTGATATCATTAATCAACTCTTGAGCAAACTGAATATGGTCATAAATATCCCTTCCTTTGACAAAACTTGCCTGTTCCTTGTTGATAAGTTTGGGAAGCCAATTAACAAGCTTGTTATTCAGAATTTTGGAGCAAATTTTGGATGGCACATTCCCCACACTAATAGGTCTATACTGAGCAAAGGATACTGGATTTTCAACTTTAGGAATTAAGCACATCAAGGATGTAGAAATATTTCTGTGAAACTTACTAGCAACAAAGAAGAATTTTACAAGCTCATAGAGGTCCTCGTGGATTACATCTCAAGCAGCCAAATAAAATGAGAGGGAAAAACCATCAGGACTAGCTGCAACATCGTTATCCATATCCTTTATCGTAGACTATATCTCCTGAACATTAGGTATTTTGGTGAGCCGTAAAGAAACCTCCTCCTATATCAATCTTGGGAAACACTCCAGCAAAGATTCATCCACAGGCCTCCTTCAGAGGAAAATAAAATCTTATAGAAAACCCTTCCAGCCTCTTGAATCTGAGCCTCATCCTCTAACCAAAAACCTCTGTCATCCTTAGTAGCATTAATGAGAGCATGTTTACGCTGTTGCTTCACCATGTTATCGAAAAAACACGTATTCTTATCACCCTCCTAAAGCCAACGGCAGTGTGCTTTCTGCCACCAATATTTTCCTCTCTCTTCAAGGCAACATCCAACTCTTGTTGAGCGTGAATAACATCATTCATTCACTCAGACTTATAGCCTTCATCTAGATGTCCTTGAGCGTGAGCCACCATCTCCTCAGCCTTCTTCACGTTATCAAAAATATTGCTAAATACCTTCCTATTCCACAACACTAAAGCTTGCCTTAAGCGATCAATCTTAAGCACCCAACGTAAGGACATGTCACCATAATCCATAATAGGGGATTGCCAAGATTGCTTAATAACTTGAAGACACGAAACATCATCCAACCATATGTCTAGGAAATTAAAAGGATGGGGACCTGATTTCTGTTGTTTATCCACTTGAACCAACAAAGGAGAATGATTTGAATGCACCTTAGGAAGATTGGTAACCCACACCCGGAGATCACTGGCATGCATGTTAGTAAGGCACCTATCCAGACGTGCCAAAACTCTATGCTCCCCCATCTGATTATTACTGTAGATACCTCGATTTTGCAGTTACTTGGCGGTGGATCTCTCGGATTATGTTCTGGTTACGGTGGACCCAACTTGACCCTCTAAACCCAAAAACAAACCAAAACCTGTCGTAAAGCCTAAACCAAACACCACAGGCTCAAACATAAACCTAATCCTAAACTAGACTAAAACCAAGCCAAAACGTAAACCTGAAAATATAATAATAATAAACTAAATCCAAAGTTAAACCTAAATGTAAATTTCAAAATAAAATCTAAACCTAAAAAGATAAAATAAACTAAAAGTGAACCTAAAAGAATAAAATAAAACCTAAACCTAAAAAGATAAAATAAACTAAAAGTGAACCTAAAAGAATAGCATGAAACCTAAACCTAAAAAGATAAATAACCCAAAAACAGAACTAAGCCCATCAAACCTAAAAGAATAAATCAAACCTAAAAAGAAAAAGATCCAAACCTAAACCAAACCTAAAAGACCTACAATAATAAATAAAAGTATAAACCTAAAAAAATAAAATAAAATAAGACCAAAATATAAGTCCAAGCCCAACCTAAACCCTAAGCCCATGCAAATCCTACACCCATCCCCACCGTCCGTTTGAGGGCCTTACATCCTATGTCCCACATGCAAACCCTAACCCTATATATGACTACCCACATGTGAGAGTTGAAGAGAGGTTGGAACATTGGAGGATTGGAAGGAGAGGAGAGGGATTCACGTAGGAGAGAGAGTAGAGAAGGAGGGAGAGAGAAAAACCCTAGGGGGCAAAAGAGGAGATACCTATACCCAAAACCCTAGCCTCCACATAAAATAGAGAGGGAGGGAGACGTCCATTGTTGCCAAGCCTTCCCCCGTGTCCCATTGCCGCCGTTGTCGTTGGGGGACGTCAAAAAAACGTCCATCATGTAGGTATAACCTTTCTCTTCGTAAACCTTGTTTATATGTTTGTTGTTCTCATGTTCTAATGCATATCAGTGATGTTTGAGGGTTTTTATCGTTGTTTTACCTCTGTTTTATGTGTCTTTAGGTGGTGGGCCACCGTCCACACGAGGCCATCGGCCTTGGAGTGTGAACGATGACCTCCCTTCCTCGTTTTTCGCATGCACATACCTTCTTCCATTCCTATAGCCCATACAAACTCGATGTTCACGTGCACCACGTCCAGAAACCAACCTCTCACGTCCTATAACCCATGACCACCATCATCTCCATGCAACCCAACAGCCATGAACCACTCCCGCTCTTTCACACCAAGCTAGCCTAACAACGGCCATGCCTGCTACGTCCTCAACATCCTAGAGTCGCCCTAGTCCTAGACATGGCTTGTTCGAGCCCAGCCACCACGTCCAGCCACCCTTAGTCCACATTCCTCCTCCACAACCCAACTCAGTCCACCGAAACCCTAGCCATGCCGTCCTACGAGGGAGAGAGAGAGAGAGAAACTGAGCCCCCAACCAAACCCTTGATCCATGTATCTAAGAGAGATGGAGGAATAGAGAGATAACAGGTCTGAAACCCTAGGACAACCCATGCATGCAAGAGGAGGAAGATGACCATCAGTTGTCGTAACGAGGGGCGACTGGACTCGTCGCTAGACCCATAGGTGACAAGGTTAGGTGCCTTTCAGACAAGCGATTGATGATCCTTCGAACACTTTCCCTGTAAACTTTGCTTTTTATTGCTTGTGTTGATTTCATTGCCTACAGTAACTATCTAAACAAATAAAATCAAGAATATTACTGTCCACTATTTATTATAGCTTTTTAAAGGTTTCTAGGGTTGTTTCCTATCCACCAATAGGGTGGAAACTAATTGCTTGATCGCAAGATTATAGTTCTTTAGGGTTCTCAATCTGATTTGACTAAATGAGCAGAGCAAACACAGACTGGTGCAAGTCGTCTACCCATACTCTGTCTCGATTATGATTATCAGATCAAGGAGCCTAAGGTGTCCTAGGGGCTTGTTTCAGACTTCACCTTTCTCCCTAAGTCTGTAACAAACCCTAGTAGAAACTTGACATTTAGCTGTCTGATGTTTATTTATTGCTTTGTGGTTTGCCAGGACCGACCCTTAAGGACAGAATTCTAGGTTGTGGGCCCCTCTTTAGAGAGACAAACCTACATTCTAGGCCCTCTTCGTGGACCCTAACGAAGGTTAAAGAGCGCTACTTGAGCCTAAGTCTTACTGAGTGACCCTTAGAATCCCTAAAATTGACTTCACCCTTTCCATAGGAACTTACATGATTGAGCGAACATAGATTAATCAATTCATTAAATAAATATTTAAATTCATTAAAATCGACGTTTTCTCTGAAACATGATTGCTTAATTAGGCTTGTTTGACGTCTGATCTGTTCAAGACGGATCTAGGTTGCTGGATCAGTTTGGGACACGTGCCGCCAGATTGAGAGGCGATCCCTCTTGTCACCCAATGATGCGGCGACGAGATCTGACGCCGCACAAACAGGCGACGATAGAGAAATGCCTTGTTTGACTTGGTCGCTAGATGACATGTGCTTTGAGCATATTGACATTTTGCATATACCTCTGCCTAGCTTTGCATGTTGTCTATTTGAACATTCCGTGCCATCTATTCACAAATGTCCATGTTTGACTCAATCTAATAAGATTTGACCGGTGTTTTCCTTGTTTTACCTGCTTCCGTATAGCATTAAACATTGTGCACATTCGAGCAGACATCGATGACATTCATGCATTTCATATTGCATATCACCCAAGGGTGTACAAAAATTGACATAATCGCCCACATCATGTCCCGAACTGGATCTCATGCATTGCATATTGCATATCGCCCAAGAGCGTACAATGAATAGCATTCATGCTAACACAATGTCCTGAACATCGCACACATCATTTTTTGTCGCGTTTCTTTTGATTTCTCGCATTCATCTTTAAAGCAAGGATGTTTACTATGTCGAATTCTTGTGGACCATCGGTCTAGAGCTTGTACAACATGGCTGAGCATTAGGTTGCCTGGGTTTTACCTCTTGCATTTTTGTTTATTTTTGCACGGTATGAAGTACGCATCTATCTTCGACACAAGCAAGCATACATTTGCATTTGCCACACACACGAGCAGAAAAGGGCAAAAAGATCGATTCATTGGGCGTACGGAGGTAACAGGAGTCCTTACCTGTTTCTTTGCCTACGATGACCTATGTGTTATCCATTGGCATAGGAGTCATTTCTTTGTTGTTTGTTTATTTTGCATTGCATCGTGTTCTCTTCGGTTTTCCTCGTCTTTCTATTAAATAGACTAGGTGGCGACTCTCCTTATTCATTTTATTTTGTTTTCACATGTTTTCTGGTGTTTTTGAGTCGAGCATCCCTTTCCTTGGACTCACCGCTCCTCGTTGTGGCCCTATCGGTCTCCCCTTCCGTGTCGACATGGTCATAGGAACTGGCGATTCCACTGGGGATACTAGACTTCAGCTTTCATGTTTACGCTTTTCGTTTGCTTGTGTGGCTTGTGCTTGTTTGCTCTTGATAGTACATTGTTTATGTTGTGTGTACCTTTGTTTGGTGTCATTCATGCCTTTTGTCTAATGATTGGCTTGTTTTACACAAATATGCTACACCACCACTTGCACGTAACATGCTTCCTACCTTTTACTATGATGTTGGTTTTTTCTTTTCACCACCGTGATCACATTATACCTACACATGCCATGATCTTGTTTTTTGATGTGATGTGTGATGTTTGCTTGCTATGATTGGGTGTTTTCTTCTCCTTCCTGCATCTGCCATTCTTTGGAAAGTAGAGACTTGCTTGCTTCTCCTATAGGTTTAATTTAAAATCCACAAGATAAGATAAAAGCCACACCTAGGCACAACTAGAGACAGACATACACCTGTTCCCTTATCCGATTTAATAAAATACAAGTAAAACACACCAAGTATTCTTACATGAATGATTCATATAGGAGCATGCATCTTCTCCTCTCTTAAGTCTACCTATAGTCTACGAAGGGCAATCTCGGTTTCTCGCTCTATTGCTTTAGTGTAGGACGGGGTGCCGATCTATCCCCCCTTGTCTGGAGTTGTGTTGGTGTTAGTAGAGGGTACAACCCATGCTTTGGTAGGGTTGAGGCTCCCAACACACTACTCTTCCATCATTTTGGCGTGGGATGGGACCTTACTTTTTGGCCTTGAGTCGAAGACCTGAATTACCCATAAAAGAATCCAGAGTAGACGGCCTACTAGGAGACACATAGATGGTGAGGGAGAGCGTAGTAGTTGCATACATGTGCATGTATGTCATTCATACCACTTTAATAACCACTGCATGACTTTATTTATGTCACAAGTTCTAACTTCAATCTTGTTGTCTTTCAGTGACGTAGGTTAGTGAACGAGTTCCCTAGCCTGAGCTCGAGCGCTCCATCATCTGATATCCCTGTTGCAACCGCTCTTCGCCATCTTTCCCCAAGTTATCCGTTGATTTCGACGATAGCTTGTCCTAGGATTCACCCCCTTGTTTGCCATTGTGGTCCTGTCATCACCCGTTCTCGGTCAACTATGGCCCAACACGTTGGTGACGCTCACCCCACTGGTATCTTGGAGGAGATCTCCACCTCAGTACCTTTTACTCTTATTGTTACGTTCGTGGTCCTGTCATCTCCTCTCGTGCACCGCTTCCCAGTGCAAGAGTCCGCTTCTTTTCCTCCAAGGTTTCAATAGGTCGTCAGTCAAGGACCCATCACTGAATCTGTTGCGGTGACCACCACTAGGGTCCCTGAAGCATTGCTGACTATCACCTACCCTCAAAGTCACCCTATCCCCGGCACTCAGTCTACTGTGGTGGCTTCAGTCGTAGGTTCCCTACCTCTTGGATAGTCCATGTCTATACCCCCTTTTGCTTCAGGCCAGTTGTCTATCCCGTCCCTCGGTGTTGTTGCTGTTGAAAAATCTATTAATATGTTTTGATGATAACAAATGAAAAGTAATTAAGTATTATATAATCACTTAAGAAAAGATGACAAGTAGCTATTAAAGACAAATATTCAAATTATATACATTTGTGGACTTACATGCCTTGA
>JAMKQA010037394.1:0-10634 GCA_024699735.1 Posidonia australis | reverse complement strand
ATGGATTTATTAATTAGGATTTTTATGTTTATTTAGGGTTTTTGGATTAATTAGGGTTTTGGATTTTTATTAATTAGGATTTTCAGTGGATTTTAACTTTAATTAGGGTTTTTACTTATTTATTTGGATTTTTAAGTGATTTAATTTGAATTACGATTGAATTAGGTTTTTGTCTTATTTAATGGATTTTAAATTGATTTAATTTCTTTTCACTTGATTAAGGTCTAGAATTTGATTAATTAGGGTTTTTATTGGATTTTAAATGGGTTTTATTTGAATTTTTAGGTGGATGTTAATTGGATTAAGTGGGTTCTAGGGTTTTATTTGTTGGATTTCAAGTTTAATTAGGTCAGGTGGCTTAGTGTGGGCCTGATTGGACTTGTGTGGGCTAGGGTTTTGGTGGTTGCGACCAGATCATCATCTGGAGGGGCTTGCTACCAAATGACCTCAAAATTGGGGTGTCTACAAATGCCCCTCCCTGAGTGAGGTCGAGGGACAGATGGAACCGAGACCGATGCTCAAGGTTGACGAGACACCCCATTTGAGTTGCGGGAGAGTGGTATTTGCTGTGAGGCCGTGAGCCACTTATTTAGCGGATGCACCTAAAAGTCATGTCTCGAGGCCCATACAAGATGCAAATGCAATGGATGACCCTGATACTGGGTAATGCATGATGGTGAGGCTGAAAACGAGTGGGTAACTCAGCCCTCGAAGGAGAGCGTGAGGGATTTCCCGACTCGTGCCAAAGAGTGCCCGGGTAGGCCTGTCAAACTCATCAGCCAGGGCAAACCTGGCGAATGACGGACCATCCGGCCCAAGAAGATGCATGGCAAGATGCCGGAATTGCCGTCGAGGGATAGAATGATGACGGATGCCAACTAGATAGTATGGGGGTATCAGCACAAGAGCGGAGCATTGGATAAGACTATCAAAGCTACACGCTAAAGGATAGGGCATGGTAAGTTGACGAACCTACCGACCGGATAGTTCGGGTTATCAGCCCGAGGAAAGGGGCAAACATAGTAAGTGGGGAATCTAATAAACAGGTGACCCTGAGATCCATCCGCCTATAGTGAATCTAAATGAGGGTCACCTTGACCTCGCTCGAGGCCCAAAAGAAGAGTTGGAATGGGATTTGTCTGCTATGGGGCAAGTCTACCAAAGATGGCACCGAGATTCGTCCGTCTGGAGCGAATCTAGGATGGGACAATCTAGACCTCGCTCGAGGCATAGACAAAGCTGAAAATATGTGGGACTTGTTCATTATGGAGCAAGTCCGACAAGGATGGCACCGAGATTCGTCCGCCCGGAGCGAATCTGGGATGGGACAATCTAGACCTCACCCGAGGCCTAGACAAAGCTGGAAATGGGTGGAACTTGTCCATTATAGGGCAAGTCCAACAAGGATAGCACCGAGATTCATCTGCCAGGAGCGAATCTGGGATGGGACAATCTAAACCTTGCCCGAGGCCTAAACAAAGCTAGAATATGTGGAACTTGTTCATTATGGAGCAAGTCCGACAAGGATGACACCGAGATTCGTCCGCCCGGAGTGAATCTGGGATGGGACAATCTAAACCTCGCCCGAGGCCTAGACAAAGCTAGAATATGTGGGACATGTTCATTTTGGAGCAAGTCCAACAAGGATGACACCGAGATTCGTCCGCTTGGAGCGAATCTGGGATGGGACAATCTAGGCCTTGCCCGAGGCCTAGACAAAGCTAGAAATGAGTGGAACTTGTCCATTATGGAGCAAGTCCAACAAGGATAGCACCGAGATTCGTCCGCCTGGAGTGAATCTTGGATGGGACAATCTAGACCTCGCCCGAGGCCTAGACAAAGCTAGAATATGTGGGACTTGTTCAATATGGAGCAAGTCCGACAAGGATGACACTGAGATTCGTGCACTAGGAGCGAATCTGGGATGGGACAATCTAGACCTCGCTCGAGGCCTAAACAAAGCTAGAAATGAGTGAAACTTGTCCATTATGGAGCAAGTCCAACAAGGATAGCACCGAGATTCTTTCGCCCGGAGCGAATCTAGGATGGGACAATCTAGACCTCACTCGAGGCCTAGACAAAGCTAGAATATGTGGGACTTGTTCATTATGGAGCAAGTCCGACAAGGATGACACTGAGATTCGTCCCCTCGGAGTGAATCTGGGATGGGACAATCTAAACCTCGACCGAGGCCTAGACAAAGCTGGAGATGAGTGGAACTTGTCCATTATGGAGCATGTCCAACAAGGACAGATTGGATTCCGCACGCCTAGAGAGGAAAGTCGAAACGGCCGTGTTCGAGTGGTGGAAAATTGAAATGGGAGGTCATAGGATTGTACCCTACTTGGTACAGAAGTCAATGCTGGCTTCATTTGTCCAGGTCTAGACACTAAAACAAAATTCTCGACTATTAGCTGGGTAGCCCCCAGCGCCAAGTCGACAGGCAAACAATGGCAACGGTTTGGACTGATAAAGCTCTCATTGTTGCGGTAGTGATTTCCACTTCAATCACAAGCATTTGAATAAGTTGGCAAAAGGACTCTGATGATTAGGCTGTTTCAACGTGCAATGAACCAAATGGTAGAGCACGAAAGTCAGGAGTCTGTGTCATCTCTGGGTCTTTCAGAGCCTCTGGCTCTAGGAAATTGAGTATGGCTTAGAGCGGCCCCATAGATCAATTGAGTTTTCTCAGCATCACCCTCTGGAATTACATGCCTGTTGCTATGCTGTTTGGTGGATGGTTTACTTGTAGGGACGTTTGAAGAGAGGCATGCTTTCTGTATTTGAACGCTTTGTACCTTGCTCATCCTCTTTTGAAAGATAGTGGTCGCACCCTCTGATTTGACAGTAAAAGCATGGACATGTATGTGGCAAAAGTTTCGGCTCGGTGCATCCACATACAAGGTAACTAGCATGCTTCTGGGTAAATTATGGGGTTTTCAACCATTGAAGCAGCTGACATGCCCCTGGTTGAGAGTGTGTTGCAGCTGATTCGCGCGGCTTACCAAAAGGTAGCTGACATGCCCTTCCCCTGGTAACAAGAGGATAATACCGAAAGGCAACTGACATGCCCCTGGCATTGGGGGGATAAGTATGTTGCTAAAAGGAAGGAATAGAGAAAGCTAAAGCCTAGATAGCTGGTTTCGCCAACGGTGATCTACCAGAAAACACTTGTTGGGAGGCGCATTCTGAATCATGACTGCCTTACTTGCTCGCTGTGTGACTGCTCTGTCTTGTTCACTGGATGATGGCTGATCTGGATGAACTATTGCTCGGGTTCTGTACTGATATGAGGCATTAGGCTGAATAAGGGCTTCACGAGGGCACTATTTCCTCCTCGAAGAAGATGTACTTGTTGGATGGTTTCTGACATCTCCTCAGGTTCACTGTAGTGTGACTGGCTGACTTCTGGAGAGCTTGACTTTGGCATTGGATTGTTGACTATGCTTTCGCCTGCTGATTAGGGAGTACGGATATTCTGACTCTGCTCTGATCTCAGAGGCTCATGACTATTGTTGTCCTTGTTTCTGCGCTCGAGCTATGGAGGAGACGACATGTTCTGGACGAAGATACTATCCCAAGAAGCATCAACCAATAGGACAATTGACATGCCCCTGGTTGACGGGGAGGGCTATCACAACGACGACAGCTGACATGCCCTTGGTGTACGATATCTTCTGCTAGGTCTTTGGCTGAAGAGCAGCTGACATGACCCTAGTTTGGGACCTAGTGGGACCTTGCAAAGTGGACAAGTGATCATGCAAGAATGATGGCGTTGTGTTGTGTCATCCCTCAGAATGAATTTGGAACTCTAATCATGCCTGCTATGAGAAGAGAAGAAGAGCTCGGCTCACCAGACACTACCCAGACTTTTAGGCTATTGGTGGCTCTCTAAGATGGACTATTTAGTAGGTTAGGCTACGTGTCAAACTCTTGGGGACTAAGACCTACTTTTTTAGCTTTTGACTTATTTCTTTTCTCCCTCTTAGGCTTGTAGACTCGCTCTAACCCTTGCTTGGGGGTAATGAACATCCTGATTTTAAAGGGGCTACTGGGATTTTATGCAAGGGATGGCTAGTCCCTTAGGCTGCTTGGATTTCATGCAAAGGGCGGCTAGTCCCTTAGGCTGCTTGGATCTTTTAGATGTTTGCTTTGACTCCTCCCCAAGGTAAGTGGTAGGGATAGAGTTGGCCTACTTGCCTCTCTCTATTAGGGTTAGCTTCTGACTTCGACTTCTGTCTTCTTATTTCTTTTATGCCCTTGTGGATATATATATATTTTTTATTTTGGCTCACGCTCCTGCTCACTCCTAACATTTTATCTCCCTCTGGAGGTGTAAGTCCCCGTGGGATTTTGGACACTTCGCCTAACCACGTTTGGATGGTGTCTCTCTTGTTGGCTAGAATGTCTAGGTAGTGACAACTGAAGATGTATAAACCCTTCTTAAGTAGGCTAGCTATTCCAATTGTTGTCATCGAGATGTGATGTCGATGCTTTATGCCTAGATGGATGCAATTATTGACGTGCTTAAGTTACTAATGTGCATGACAATAAAAAGACAAATGCTATGGATTGAATGCACTTGGATTGCCATTTATTTAAAAATATGCATGCATGAAGGAGTAATGGATGATGCGTGAGGCACAAAAGGATACTTTGCAAGGCAAGGATACACGTCTTCCGCTCATGCGTTGACTGGCTCTGATTGCTCCATGTGGTCCACCAAAGCCATGCCAATGGAATGGACCTGAGTTTCCCATGATGAGGGAGGGGCTGCTTTGAACCGTTGCTATTTTGCCTTTTCAACGCCTCATTTCCTTTATGGTGTCTTCTGCTAGCACGACGAGTTATTCTCGAAACAGAGCTTCCATGTCCTGGAGCATCTCGTCGATCTGTGTCTCTACGATGGCTCCTTTTGTCCTTATCAGAGGCGAGATCTGTGTGGTACGTTGACTCTTGGTCATTGCTCATGCAAGGGACAGTACTCCCAGCCGACAACTGAATTTGAGAAGGCACTGTGATAGGAAATCGACTGGCATTGTAGATGAAGCTAAAATTGTTGTTTCTAAGGATGTGATTGTAATGGGGACTAACTCGGCTGCTAGGGCTGCCATGGGGACTATTGCTATAACTGAAACTGTTATGATTGATTGATGCTGTTCCCGGTGTGACAGTTGGAACTGGGACTATTGTGGTTAGAGCTGAAACTACTACCATTGGAGTAGGAGTTACTGTGGTCGAAACTGTATCTATTGTGGTTGGGATTGGAAATGCTGTGATTGAAGCTGAAAACGCTATAGTTGAGACTAGAACCGCTGTAAAAGGAATTGTAATTGCTATGGCGAGAATTGAAACCGTCGTGGCATTCTCCTTAGAAGAGTAATCCCCACCGTCTATTTGTTCAATTGTGCTTGACAGTGTGTCTTGTTGTAGCACTACTGCGTTCGGACTCTAACCTGGACCGAGAATCCTTACACTAGCAAAGTGAGTGAGGGCAGGGGGGAAATTCTACCTTGATTGCAGCAAGTGCTGAGAATGTTATAGCCATTCGTAACTGAGGCTTTCTCGCTTTCTTTTCTCCTCCGCGGCAACGACTTGGCGATTCCCTGATCGTACTCCTAGAGAGGTGTCCCTTTCTCATATTCCCAATGGTGACATACATTCTTGACCATCCTGGGAGGATTGCTACGAACAGGTTGGTAGCTGCCATGTTCAAATTCAAGGATGAAGTTAACCGGCTCAAACCGATTAACTTAGAATAGAACATTGATAGGCTCAGACTCAAAGCGGACAGCCTGGTGGGACAAGGCCGAGGCCATAGCCTTTAGCTGTGATGGGCTCACGGCAAACTGGCAAACTCTGGCTAGGCAAAACAAAGAATGAGAGTGGCGCACGCGGGTGCTGCCAAACAGAACCAAGGAAGAGGTAGGACGACGAACGAGGCTGATAAGACCCGATTGGTTCTCTTGGAAAGAATTGAGGGAGAGAGGATGAACCCCTGAAGTTGCAGCATCTTCGGCGCTTACCGACTTAAACAAGGTGGGGTTGACTATTCTGGGGTGTGCACGCGCCTATGCGGGTGTGGGTTCAGGTGCCCATGTGAGCTACCTCTTATGGATTGATGACAATGTGTCCATCGTCGATCAAGTCTTGGACAGCACTTCAGAGAGCACAGCAACCGTCTGTCGAATGTCCACAAGTGCGATGGAAATTGCAGAATAGATCCGCTTTGTACCACTTGGGAAGTGGGACTGGTGGTGGACGGATCTTCGGTAGCTGCAGGAGTGGTGCAACCTTAGGAAGGATGTCGCTCAATGATTCACTGAGTGGGGTGAAGTCACCTTCCTTACAGCGAGGTCTCTTTTGCCGTGGTTGCTGCCCTTGTTGAGCTGACACCACGCGACGTGTCGACTCAACAGTGGTGTGTGGTGCAGTGCATGCAGAGCTAGATGCTGGTGAGGGTGCAAACATAAGTGTGGGTACTATTCCCTGCGTGCCAACGACAATGATCCCATTGTCAATTAAAGTCTGAATGACATCCCGCAGAGTGTGACAACCATTAACCGAGTGCTCCAGGGCTCAATGATAATCGCAATATACGCTCACGTCATACCACAAAGGCGATGAAATTGGTAGGGGACGCGGATCGGGGAGTCTCAGAAGCAACACAACCTGAGGAAAAACAATGCTCAGTGACTTGCCCAGTGGAGTGTAGTTACTTTCAGCGCGGCGGCCTTGTTTCTGCTTAGGTTGCTGTCCTTGCCGAGTCGACGCGGTGTGATGCATCGGCTTGACGGTGGAAGGTGTGTGTATAGTGTGCAGTGATGACCTACGTGTTGGACCTGAACCTGATGCTGAGGTGGACAATGAGTATGCTGTGCTGTGTGTGATGTTGAATGTGAGATCAACAGCTGTGGCATCAGTACGACTCCAGGCGATGGGCTCAAGAAGTGTTGTATTCTCTCACTACTAATGGGTTGGTCCTTAAGTGCTTGTGATGCATGATGTAACAAGTGCAACTGTGGTGTAGGAGGTAGAGATAACGCCCTCATTGCTGGAGCCGTGTGAAGCTGAGGTGATGGTATGGCCGATGGTGCAATGGGATGAGCCTGCAATGCCATAGTGGTCTACACCAGAACTTCAAGGGCCGAGAGAGGAGGACCCCCCACTAAATCAAGGGAAAGAGCCATGTGCTCGAACCTCGAGGCTAAAGCTCTCAAGTATTGAGCCTGCATGGCCGAAGACTCACCAAATGATGGGTCGGATGGCAGGAGAGGAACGAGAGTGGGGCCTAAAACAGAACTAGCCATAGCTGACTGGACATCTGGAACAGGAGGGCCCGAGATGGGGAGTACAACTGGCAATACTTTTGGGGCCCGCGTGGTGGTTGGTCAGGGTGAGTGAGCTAGTAGGGTTACTGGGGTATCAGGTGAAGGTGACTGTGCTGGCGGGGCTGTTGGATACACCGGTCCGATGGTGAGTTTGATCACGTTCACCGTGGAGATCGAACGCTCGAGAAAGGAGTGGTACAGGGATAGTGGGAATGGAGCAAAAGAATCATGGATCAAATCTAAGGGATCTAGCACAGTAAAGTTGGACCGGGCGGGAAAGATAGTGTGGATTCCAGAAGTCCCTGGTGCGCCTAAATGGCCATGCTCGGGGAGAGACTAGCTAACAATGCTAGAGGGGCTAGGGACGGATGCAGATGCTTGTGCTTGTGTGGGTTCAGACTCCGCCTGTTGTGTGTGTATGACGATGACCTTACGGTCGATCAAGTCTTGAATAGCGTCCCGGAGCGAGAGGCAATTATCCGTCGCATGCCCCGCGGTGCGATGGAAATTGCAGAATAGATCCGCTTTGTACAACCCAGGCAACGGATGCAGCGGTGGGCGAATCCCTGGGAACTTCAAGAGAGACTGTACCTTAGGGAGGACAACGCTTAAGGGCTTGGCCAACGACGTGAAATGGCATGCTGGGTGGTGTGGTTGTGCCTGTCCCTGGTATGGTCCTTGCCCTGTCGATACGACAGGGTATACCGGCTCGACGGTGGTGGTGATGTGAGAAGTGTGTGATGCTCTAAGTGTCGGTGCACAAACTAACTGCTAACGAGCTGGATGTCCTGTATTGACAGGCACTGCTGGGGACTCGATGTATGCGACGGCGTTCCGAGGAGGTTCTCTCCTTTTGTTGGAGTTGTAGCTCACGCCGTTGTTGTTGTTTCTGCTGCTGCTTGCTCTCGAGGCGGAAGTGGGTGATGTAGCCTGCTTGGCAATATGGTAAGTGCAGGGAAACTGCCATTACGTAGCGAGCTTTCCACACAAACACCAACTAGGATCAGCGATGCAAATGTGGTGATAGGTTGTATGCTAAGCAGAGCCCCAATAGCTGGTTGTGCTCCATGAATCACCATCTCGATTGATTCCTCATCTGAGGGTCTATCCTGAACTTGTGATGCAAGATCGCGCCAGCTTCCGACATACTCCCCAAATGGCTCTTGGGGCTTCCGCTTGATGGCGACAAGGTCCTTGCGTTTAGGAACTAAGTCGAAATTGAAGGAGTACTGATCCAGGAATACCTGGCTGAGGTCGATCCAAGTCTAGATTCGTGCCATGTCTAGGGATGTGAACCACTTCAGTGCCGGGCCAGTCAGACTTTTCTGGAAGAGTCAGATTAATAACTTCTCGTCAGGCTGAATCTGCGCGAGATCTCCGCAGTACGCCCTTAGGTGTGAAATAGGGCAGCCCTTACCATCGTATTTCTCGAAATCCGGGACTTGGAAGTTCGATGGGAGAGTTACCTCTGAAAAGTAGTAGAGGTCCCAGAATCATTAAGACTGGCAGTCTCATCCCTACACTTGTTGAAGTGCTCTTTCAAGATCGCCCACCTTGGCATAAAGGGTGTCTGAAGTTGCTGCCTTTGAGAATGGTGTAGCTAGGATGGGTCCTGCGTACGCCATATGGGTCGCACTGAGGTGCTCCTTCGGATCCACCACTGTGTCTGCTGGTGTCAGTGCGCGATGGCCCACATACCCATGCATCGGTGTAAAGTGTTGTGGGGTATATGCAAAAACCTGATTCTGATGCAAGGAGACAAAGGGAGATGTATGATGAACTAAGTGAGGTGTAGTGGGAGCGGGGTGCCGCTGTGGTCCCGGGACAGATCCAGGGAATAAGGCTTGAGGATGCAATGCCCCTGCCATGCCTAGAGGCTGGCCACCAGGTGCATAGGAGGTATGCTGTGCAGTGACTAGTGGGGGTGCTACAGGCGGAGCTGGTCTTGCCATCGCCGAGGCTGTGAGGAGTTGGGGCAATGGTTGAGGAGGCAATGCAATGGGTACGTCATGACATGCAAGGGGAGGCAATAGAGGGACCTCTGGACCCATAGGGGGAGCAGAGGAAGCTGGAACAATACAAAAGCCCATGCCCTGGAGCTTTTGAGTAAGCTCGAGAAACTATGGGGTATGGAGAATATGGGACACCTCAGTGGCGGCACTAGAGGTCAAGGCCAAAGGCACGGGAGATTCAAGAGGAGGCAGAACTCTAGGCTGTCTAGTGGAAAGAGATCCTATCAAAGGTGTCACCGTAGACGACTGGGTGTCAAAAGTGACAAATCGAGCCAAGGGATAAGTCAGGGGTGGGGTCTCCATAATGCACGCGGCCGTCACAGCGACGACCTCGATGACTGGCTCCGCAGTGGTGTGAGCCTGCCAATTTTCGATACCCGAGGGATTCCCGATCATCAGGAGATGATGGTCAGGAAGAGTAACAGAGGCCAAAGAGGTCACTATCAAAGGCGGAATTGAGGAGGCAGTCACCTCCAGAGTAGTAGAAGACAAGAGCTCACCAAAGTGTTGAGCCATGGCAGAACGAGAATGAGTGAGAATTGGACTGCAGCGACAAGACAAAGGATGGACCCTAGGACGAGCTATCGTCGAAGGCGACGGGTAGCTCGGGAAAGGATGATCGAGATTTGTCACCAAAAGGGAAACAGAGAAAGAGGACTCTCGAGCTCTGGTCGAGGAACTCACACAACAACTTGTAAAAAGAGCAATAGGATTCAGGGAAACCTGATGTGAGTAAAACAGAACACAGATGCAATGTCACTATGGTGGCATGAATGGCACACATGCACATGAATGCAACTAATATGCTCTCTCTCACCAACTAAGTGTTTCCTAGAAGGTCATCTACTCCGGGATCACATATGGGTAAGTAGGTCTCCGACTCAGGCTACAAAGTAAAGGTCCTCGCTCTAAATCCTGGCCAAAGCGCAGGCAGTGAACGAGTGGTGCGTTGGTGGCCTCGTCTCCTGCAGTAGTATGGAGTTGTACCCTCTACTAACACCGACACGACCCTAGACAAGGGGGGACAAACTAGCAACACGTCCTACGCCACAGCTATAAAACGGATCACCAAAATTGCCCTTCGCGGACTATAGGTGGACTCTGGGGAGAAGAATGCAAGCCCTATATGATCAATCATGCAATATGTGTTAGTGTCTTTTACTTGCATTTTATTAACCAGGGGGAGTTTGATTTGGTCTCTAGTTTTGCCTTATTAATTGTTCTCTGAGTTTGTGTGTTTTATTTTAACCAGAAGGGAGAAACAAACATGTCTCTACTCTCCTAGGCATGT
>JAMKQA010037393.1:0-16214 GCA_024699735.1 Posidonia australis | reverse complement strand
CGCCGCCACCACCTCGGTTGCGCACGCAGCTCCTTCCTCTCCCTCTTTCTCCTCACGTTGCAGCACACTTCTCCCGGTCGCCTCCGCCCTCTTATGCCCACCTCCTCCCGCATCCCGCCAGCCGCCCGTCGTGTCGGAGCACGGGCCGCCGCTGCAGCCTCACGGGAAGGGAAGAGGAAGAAGAAGAAGACGGGGAAATGGTAGGGAGAAGGGAAATGGCTCACGTGAAGGAGGAGAAAAGAAAAAGGAAAGAAAAGAAAAAGAAATGGCACGCAAACCGAGACGGTTGTGCATCTTCCAATCGGACTCCAAATTGGTCCCAGATTGCAACCAGATGCACAGAGAACCACACACAACCAAGAAACAACAGATTATCCATTAATAAACCATTAAGCACAAAATCACTAATGATACATGGTTTATTAAATACAAATAGATAATCGGGCCCAGATGTTACATTACATCAGTGAAATTGTCTGTTACCTAGTAGGTCAAAGACAAATCAAGGATGTTGCATAAAAGATAGCATGTCCCTAAGCTATCATTGGTAGTTGGGATTTCATTAGAAGCGAGAGATTGATCCATTGGAGTCTTTTAATAATAAACTCAGCCAACCAATTTTGGGTGTGAGCACGAGCTATAGAATTTTCAACTTTAATGCCAACGGAAATGCAATAATCTAAAAATAACGTAGATTTAAATTTCCCCAGCATTATTTAATAGGATTTTCTTAATTGGGTAATATGGAAAGTGAGTCCATAATTTTATAATTTGAGCTAATAATTTTGCAAATGCTAGATTACAGGTCAAGAAAAGACATACATGAGAACAATGAAATACTTAAATGGTTCATGGTTAATGAGGACCATGAAATACTTAAATGGTCCGCTAAGGGGTGCATAGGACCACATATATCCTTCTGAATTCTCTCTAGGAAAAATGGAGATTCAATATTAACTTTAAATGGTGATGTCTCGTAATTAATTTACCTTTTAAGCAAGCAAAGTATGGAAAATCATTACATTGGAGGATTTTCTGGTTCTCCAAAGAATATCTATATCTATTCCTTATTATCCATCAAAAGCACAAGATTAAGGATTGAAATGTAATTAAAATAACTATCAAAAGGTTATTCTATTTTAGAACTATATTCTAGAATATAGATGTATTGATATGTAGAATTACATAATTGCAAGGGTTTCTAACAAAAAGATATAAAGTTCATTAAGTTTTCATTAAGTTCAGAGAACCTTAGACTAATAAATAGAATTAGCAAGGTCTAAAAACAAAATGTATACTCTTCAAGGTTTCTATTTATTTTTGTGAAAGATTTAGAATTTTCATTAATAAGTGGAAGACTTTTAAATAATAAAGAAAAAACGTAGGGGCTAAAGTATAAAAATTATGGGAAAACCCTAATAGGTTATCCCACAAAGAAGAGGGGGACAACGACTACTGTTGTTCTGCCTCCACCCACTAGATGGGCTAGAAAGGTTGTTGCCGCCGTAAGGGGAGTCGAGGTTGTCAATGCTACCTAAGTGGTGCCAATGGCCAAAAAAAGTTGGAGAATGATGAAAAACCATATAATCAAAGTACATATGTCTATTTACTCCGATTTTATGCACAAAAAGAGAGAAAATCATTGTTCTCCTCTAATTAATGTGTAAAATAACTGACCTTTGAGGAGAAACGATTCTCAAACATTAGGAAACAGTAGAAGAATAACTACTTAGCGGTCTTCTTGTTTCAAGAGCATGTTAATAACATGTTGTGACCAAGAAAAGTGTAAAAAATGTAGAGAAGATGTAGAAAAAAAATAACTTCTAAAAGTATACGAAGGAATAAACTTATCCTCTTTATTTATAAATAAGCATAGAGATATAATGGATATAAGAAAATATATAAAACAGTTACAAATATTCTACAACAAATTTTATTTTATTTAACCCTTGTGGGACTAATATCCACACCTTTTCGTTGGTCATAAACCTGAATAGATGCGACAATGCAGATAGACATGATCCGAACGTGCAAATCCCACCATAAAATAGGTATATTCAAACATGGGTAACTCAAAATCAATTAGCAAGAAAAATTGTTTCCACAAAAAAAATATCAGCTAGCAATAAATGAAGTGGCTCAAGATCATTTAAGGATTATGTTTCTTTTTTGTTTAACCGATGTGGGAATAAACATCCACATTACCAAGTTAGGCAAGTAATCAACATGATATCAAGATTATCTTATTTGAACAGCTACAATAAATACCATATATAAATTTTCTTCACTTTCAAATTTTGACAATGAATTCTCACTAATTTTCTTTTGGGACATAATCTCTAATATGTTTATTTTTTCTGAGGACATACTCTAATATCCCAGTTCTTTTTTAATTGATTCTTGGAAAACCTAGCTTCGCACGGATATTGAAATGAATCCAATGCTTAGAATCCATTCTAAATGCAAAGTCTCAATAGGAGCAAGTTGAAAAGGCTACGGGGTGTTGTCAGGAGACAACCATGTGATTTCAGAATTTTGGCGTAATTAAATTACTTAAGCTAATTCATCACCATCAAGGATACATAAGAAATGTATAATATATATTACCGATTTCATAAATAAACAAAAAGGTTACATAAGAAATGTACCTTTCGGTACTGTAGCGATGCCCAAGCCTCAGATTAATATAGCGATGAAAGAGATGCCAGCCAAAAGTCCACTGAAGTATGATGTGAACTGCAAACCACCAACTCTATTCGTACACATCAACGAGATAACAACATATGCCTTCATTAATGTTACGGAGAATTTCAAAACTGTTATGTTGATCTGATTAGAGGTGTAAATCGGATCGTGCTGGGTCGACCCAATTCAAAAAAATTTAGGCCCGAGTAAACTTGAATCGGGCCAGGTTGACCTGTTTTTGTAGACAGGCTGGGTCGGGCCAGGCTGTGGATAAAACTTCCCGACCTGGTAAGGTCCACGGCCCTCTAGTGGACAGGTCCATGGGCCGATCTAGGTTCGGTTGGACTATAGATTTTTAAATTAAAAAAATTTATTTATTATTAAATAATTAATATATAAATTAAAAAACTTGAAAAGACATTCAACATTTTATATTAATTATTAAATTAAAAAAATTATTTTTTATTAAATAAATGAAATTTACATTAATATCCTATATACATAAAAAAAACTTGAAATTTACATTTTTACATTTACATTAAATATTATGATATTCAACAATTTACATTTTTTACATTTACAAATTACAATTATTACATTAATATATATTAAAAATTTATTCATATTTTTTAATCTGTAGCAGAAGCTCCCGTCCCTGTTGAAGTTGTTATCTCTTCGTCTTCTGATTCGTCGTTTAAGTTTAAATTTTGTAGACGATTAACTACATCATACCAATCTTTCAAATAGACAGAGATTTCTAAAGATTTTTCTGATAATTTACATCTTCTATCACTTAAAACTCTTTTTCCTGTAGAAAAGGCAGACTCCATTGCCACAGTCGACGTCAGAATTGTTAGTAAATCTTTAGCCATCCTAGAAACTATAGGGAACCTAATAGCAGTACTAGACCACTACTTTAATATATCTAAGTTATCCATTTTAATATCACTAAATGCAAACTCACATTCTAAATAATTTTCTAATTCATTACTAGTTATTGATTTTACATATTTTTCTTTTTTCTTATTTAATCTATTCCAAAATGAACTACTACTACTTTTATATGATCCTATAAAAGTAGATGTATGTGCATTAGAACAACTTTCATCATAATTATTACCATATTCTTCAAATAATGCATATAAGGTTTCCTTAATTTTATTATTATATTCATCTATTTTTTCATTTTGATTCATATTACTAAAAATATCATCTATAAGTGTCATGCAATTAACTAATCTATGTCTAGGATTCATGATTAAAGCTAAACATGACCACATTGGAGGCTCATCCCAATAACTATTATATTTTTCTTCCATCGTTTTAATAATATATTCAAATTGTGGGAATTGTCTATATTGTTAAAAAGCATTTGTAATATTAAATAAATTAACTAAAACTAAAAAACTAGTAGGATAATATTGACCAGATAATTGATTAGTTACAGTATAAAATGATTCTAAAAATGTATGAATTACATTAGCATTATTCCAATCTTCATCATTTAGTAATAATTAAATCTTGAATTATAATATGTCGTAATTACGTTACTATAAGATAAACATGAAGTTAACATATCATATGTTGAATTCCAGTTATGTTGAACATCTAATTTAAATTTTTAGGTTTTATACCTTGTTTTACACATAAATATATAAATTCTTGAAATCTTTTACCTAATGTTTGAATAAATAATATAGCTGCTCTTATATTTTCCATATAAGGCTAAATACAATATATACATTCTTGTACAATTAAATTTAAAATGTGACAACAACACCTATAATGAAATAAGTCACCATTTAATATAGGTTTTAAATTTCTTTGTAATATTCCTATTGCTACATTATTATTAGAAGCATTATCAAAAGATATTGTATTAAATTTATTATATATTTTAAATTCTTATTAATATCTTCAATAATATTTGCTATGGCTTTTCTAGTGTGTGGATGATCAAAAAGTCTAAAAGCAATTAATTTTTTTTTGTAAATTCCATTCTATATCTATCTAATGTGCTGTTAAACATAAATAAGGAAAATTATTTGGACCTGTCCAAACATCACAAGTTAATGATATTTTACATAATAAACTAAAAAACATTCCAATTAAAATTTCTTTATTTTTTTTAAATGTTTTATAAATTATATTTTTAGTGGTATTCCTAGAATGACCTTTAAATTGTGGGTTTAAATAATTTTGTACACAACTTTCAAATCTTTTATTTTCAGAAAAATTAAAAGGTTGTTCAGCTTGTAATATAAATTTTGTTACACCATATTTTGCTTCCTTTGTATTATATTTCCAATTAACTATTCCACTAGAACCAACATGTAATTTAGATTGTCTTAAGTCTGTATTATCATCTTTATTATAGGCAGCTATACATTTTGTTAAGTGACTAGCAATATGACCTACACCTCCACCCCTAGGACAATTATATCCTGAACCACAATATTTACAATAACATTTATTTTCATTTATGGGATCTAAGGTTACATATTCCCAAATCCAAGAGCTTTGCTTCCTAGGTTTTTCAATTCCTGAAGATTGTGTTTGTGGGGTTGTTGTGGTTTGAGGTTCTTATGACTCTTCGGTAGGGTTATACTTAGGGTAAGGGATATAATCACGACTTCCTACATTAAAAAGATAATCCATTTTTAAGGCTACAAAAATTAATAATAAAAAAAAAACCTTAACCCAAAAAATCCAAAACCCAAAAATAGAAGAATTAGAAATAAATAAATAGGAGGGATTAGAAGTAAAGAAATTTATGGACGCCTGTAGCCTGACCGGTTGTCAATGGACACAGATGTTGAACCACTGGACGGTTGGAGCTGGAGACCGGAGTTTGATTAAGAATGAAGACCAGAGTTTGATTAAGAATGAAGACCGGAGTCCAGAGTCAAACTTATATTCCACAAGGGAGAAGAGTTGAGACTTAGGGAGAAGAGTTGAGACTTAGGGAGAAGAGTTGAGAAATTAAGAGTGTAGTGTAGAGAGATTAAGAATTGAGAAGGAGAGGAGTTGTGAAAAAATGAGAAGAATGATGTGGTATTTATAGATTGAAAAAGAGAGAATTTATTAATTTAAAAAAATAATAATAATAAACGTTGCAGTGCAACGTTCATGTAATATTTTATTTATTTTCTTTTTTTTTTAAATAGGTCGGCCCGACCTGGCCCGATCCACCCTTAAAATCGAGCCATTCATGGGCCTAACTAAACGGGCCCAACGGGCCCAGCCCATAGGCCCGGTACAGCTCGTGGCCCGTAATGGACCGAGCCAGACTGGGCCGATTTTTTGTCGAGTGGGACCAGTCCGGGCAAAATTACACGTCGGGTGGGACCAGGCAAGGTCGGTCCGGTCCAATTTACACCTCTAATTCTGATCCAAAAAGACTTTACCATTACTTCAATATTGCCATTGAACATAGATTAATATGATTAATTATAATACAAATAATATGTAAAATACTATCTATATAAAAATAAACTTTTCAAAGAATATGAAATTTTTTTACTCATGTATAACAAAAAATACTTGTAGTAGAAGACTAACTACGTGTTCTGCTAGAGTGTTATCAAATACCGACACTAAAAACTTTATTTGACTCCTACAATGTAACGAATTATAGCCAAACTACTCCTAAATACCATCAAAGATGAGTTGTGGTACGTGTACTTGCAACCGATTACAAAAAAAACCACCGATTCATAGAAAGACCCTTGCGAACCCTAGCGACCCTTGCGACCCTTGCGAACCCTAGCGACCTGTGATTAGCGGATTGGTCGCTGTCAACGCCCTGATCGCTCCCTTTTACACAACGCCACTAGATTCAACTAGCAAGCTTTCAAAACCCGACTGTTTGAGGAAGATGCTGATGATTTCTCGCTGGGGACTTCATCTTCCTCTACTTCAGCAACTCACCGATGTCGCTCTTCTCCTTTCGAGGTAGAAGACTCGTAGGTATGCATCCCTGTTAAAATACCTGCTTCCCCCTTCTCTTCGGCCCTCAATCTGGAGACTTGCCCTAAGGTGAGTTTCGATCTGCATCATGGCAGATTGTCAGTGAGTCCCCTTCTATGGGGGCGATTCTCATCATCTCTTATTTGTTTTGGGGAGCTACGTTGCTCCTGGAGACTTGAGGGACATTATCTCTCAAATCCCTTTTTGGATTTGTATGTTGATCTTACTTCTAGACTCTATGCTTTATCTCCTTCTAGATTTGGTAATCTTGCGCTATGCATTTTGAGTTATAGTCTTTATAATAACGTTTGTTGGGATATATTGAGTTTTATTGTTAAGATCTACTCTGATCGGCGATGCTCTTGGGTTAGGGTAAGTTTCTTGCCCACTCCCGTTCACTCTAGACATGGTATAGACGGTGGTCTGAATGGTATTTCTGCCGGAAAAACTTCTTTAGTTTCTGATTATGCTTGTGATTCGGTGGGCTGGCCTTTGTCCCCTTCGGATACTATTTTTTTCCCGAATGCTTCACCTAGGGTCAATTCTCAATCGATCGGAGTTCGTCGGCTCGTCGGAGAATATGCACCAACTTGGGACGCTTCTTGAGATCATAAATGCACGATGACGTCATTTTCTGACGCCTCGTATTCTGTGTGGAACTTCTCCACCTTCTTCCCTCCTAATCTCCTCATTTATAACCCGATTAATCACCCTGATTGGACATTAAAGGTTAAACGGCAATGTAGTGGGGTTAATGACATCATTAACTATCGTCTTGATTCATTTGCTGAACTGGCCCCTGAGTTGAACCGGGCTAGTTCGCCTCTATTTTGCCCAAATGCATTTATTAAGGGTACAACACATGACAGAAACTCTTCGTATTCTCCCTCGAATATCACCCATATCTCTGACAACGGGATATCTTCTGAAAAGGAGTCCGACTCTTTGTCTTACAAAACTTCTTCTTCACGTAACCTCCACTATGGCTTTTCATCTTCTACTATCACTGGTTCCTGCGTCTCTCCCTTTGCCTCTCCTATCAGAATTTCTCAAGAGACTCCAAACACACATAGCTCCTTTACAAAGTATTCTCCTGTGCTCTCTTCGAAGTCTTTTTCTTCCACTCTCGAGGACTCTCTGGAACACTAGGAAGTGATTTCCCGGTGGAGGAGCATCTCGCCCCTAGTAAGCTTCTGTAGAAAACATGGGAGGTGTTTTTCTTGTGGCCTCCATAGGCATACAAAGAAATATTGCAAGTATAATGGTTCTTGTTATAAATGCTCATCCCCCTCTCATTTGGTAGCCATCTGTAAATTTTTTCAGGTTCCTCACCCCATTTCTACTCCTGTATCGATGGTTGGGCTCACTCCTCATACCCCGAATACTCTACCCCTACTGAGACCATTTATGATCAACTACATACCTTGTCTTGTTGTGCAATTATTACCTTCCATTCTCCTCATCTGACAAAATTTACTCTAGAGGAGCATCTATGCATTAACTGGCCTGCCTCCATTGTCGTAGAGGTTTTGGATTTCTCACCCGGTAAATTTCTTGATTAAGTTCACTTCTACCTCTTCTCGAAATGAGGCTCTAAACTAGTATGGTTCCACCTTACAAATGCTCTCAGCATCTTACGTCCCATGGTCGACAAACTCCAATGTTGTTTGTACTTTAAAAGAAGAAGGTATCGGGATTAGGTTGGAAGGTATACCCCACCACCTATAGAACATAGATCTATTCTCTCATATGGTTTCTGAGTTTGTGGAAATACTGGAAGTGGACACCTCCTTAGATAGGTTAAAGTTCCTAGGCTTCGCTAAAGTGAGAATCCGCCTTCACCCTAGTAAAGAAATCTCGGATACCAGATTTTTTGTTTTTGGAAGGTTAGTTTATCCTATCAAATTTGGAAATTGCTGGGATCTGTGTCCTTCTTCTTCTACAGTCTCGGATTCTCTCCCTCTATGGCCTAAAAATACTAGCACACCTTCCTCCTCTGTTTCTAGGAGGGTACCCCCTGTTCGTAGGCCTATCAAAAATAACAAGGGTTGGAGGGGTGGAAAAAATGGTAAGGGTTCTCAACCAAGGAAAAACGTTTGGATTAGAACTATCAGCCCTAGTTCACTAGTGCAACTCATCTTTGCCTCCACTTCTGTGGGCCTTCTCCCCACTCCTAACATCCCTTCATCTAGGACTCTCTCGGTACCTGCTACTAATATTAGTACAGCAGAGGATCATGGATTATCTGACACTACAAGGTTTGTGGAAGAGGAAATTAGGGCCAGGAACATTTCACTGACAAAGTTCAAGAAGGTTTTGGCGGTCTTTGACTGCTTAGAACAGGATGACCTGGGCTCTGGTACTGGCGATAGGCCCTCATCTCAGCCAGCAACACCCATCCATGCATCAGGTACCTCTCCCCCACACTTTGATAATACTTATGTATCAAGCAATCTCTCTTGTCCAACCATTGTCTCTGCACCTCTATTTAACTATGTAGAGGAGTTTTCTAGCAGTGATCTAATGAATGAGGTCCTAACTTGGGACTCATTCGATCATTTTAGAGTCTTTTGTAATGATATTGGTATTAATTTACAAAATTTGAATGAAACCAAAGAATTTCTAAATACAGTAAGAGCAGATCAAGGATTAGCTCCTGTTAACTTAGATGTTCTAGCCAACATTGTGGAGAATCTTGCTTCTCTGCTTTTGTCCCACTGTTCCTCATGATTATTGTTGCATGGAACATTAGGGGTCTTGGAAGTAGTGGGAAAAAAAGGACTGCCAGAAACTTTATAAGAATGAACAAATGTGATATAATTATCATCAGTGAAACAAAAAAAGATAGTTATACTCCATCCTTTCATAGGACTTTGGGAGGATGGAGAATACGTAACTGGACTCATATACCTTCTCTTGGGACTTCTGGGGGCTTTTTTTAATTGGTTGGGATGAAAGACTTTTTAGTATATTATCTACTTGTCTAACCACCTATAGCCTCTCAATAAGACTTAGGAATTGTATGGATGGCCTGGACTGGTGGCTCACTGGGGTGTATGGACCCTATGAATCCAAACTTAAACATGATTTCCTATTTGAATTAGAAATCATTGGGGGGGACTTCAATATCACCAAATACTCTTTTGAACACTCAACAAATTATGGTTTATCCCTTGCCATGACTAAATTCAATGATTTTATAGATCACAATCTTCTAATTGATTTCTCTCCCAACAATTGTCAATATACTTGGTCTAATTTCCAATCACAATCAACTATTTGGTCCTTAAATGTAAGCTTCTATGGAAATTGTGGACATGTGCACCCAATCTGAAATAGCCTACTCTACTTAAAGCCATATACTTCTCTAGATTTTGGCCAGGGGCCATTCTGAACACATCAGAAGGAAAGTACTCTCCTATTTGGCAAGAATTAAAGACTTGCTTGAATATCATTAATTGTTTTACTAATTTTGAAGTTTGGAATGATGAAAATACAATCTTTTGGGAAAACAAATGGATAAATGGTGCTCCTTTGAAACTTAAATTTCCTGAGTTATATAATCTAGTTAAACACAAAAGGCACCTGTTAAGAAGGTATTGGAGTTATTTAGGGGTGATTCCAAGGTTTATTTGATCTTAATTGTAGTTCTGAGCATCTTGATAATTTACAAGTCATTCAGTCACAAGCAGACCAGCTTGCTGATTTGTTGTCTAGGGTTCAACTGCACTTGGAAAATGACAAAAGAAATTGGCACCCAAATGATAACTTTACATTCTCTGTTAACTCATGTTATAAAGTTATTAATAATGGTGGTATAAGATTCCATTTATATAAGTCGATATGGAAGGCTTGGGTGCCATTTAAGATTAAACTCTTTACTTGGTTGATGGTATCAAACAAGATTCTAACGAAAGAAAACCTGAGGAAAAAAGGATGGAATGGGCAGGACTTATGCATTATATGTAACAATTAATGTGAAACTGTTTCTCATTTGTTTATACACTGTCCTTTTGCAACTGCAATTTAGAATTTTTTTATTAATTGCCCTCTGTATCCCGTGTTTTGTCATATTGAAGATTTATTCAGATATAGACCTGAATGCTCCTTTCCTTTATCTGAAATTGGATGGACTATCCTAATCCCTGCTGTGGTTTGGAGTATTTGGAAGGAAAGAAATAGTAGAACTTTCCGTAATATAACTAACTCATGTAGGTATATTACATTCGAAATTATCTCCCTTATGTATGCTTGGACAGAAAATTTGGGTACAGGTTTTGAAAGAAATGCTTTACTTCAATCTGTCATGGACGTGCAAAACTCTTGGAACATGGATCACCCACAAATTGGAGCATCTACAAACAGTAATCTGGTGTCTCCTATTACCTTTGCTAATGCTCCTGTTGAGGCTCCTCCCTCAACTCATAACTGCAATGAAGACCCCTTCGCATGATTAATATCTTCTTAATCAGATCCTGCGGTCTTTTTTGATCTGGTGCTGTAATTTTCTAATCTCTTGGACATTAATGGCCTGCACTCTTTGGAAGTGGCCGAGTTTTTTTGTTTGGGTCTTCTGGGACTCTAGGCCATTGTAATACTTGGACTTATTTTGATTCTTGGTGGTGGATTCATAGCCAAGAATCTAATATGATACCATTAACGTTATCAAAAAAAATGTCTTCATGTTCATTCCTTATAGACAAACAACAAAGTCAAAATTCGATCCTCTCAAAGTATATGATCGACCTCCTTGTCATCCTCTAAGAAGTTATACAATCGCCTGTTACTCATCCTTTAAGAAGATGCAGATTTATGTAGTTATATACAAGAAATTTTCATAAAGATTTCTATTTAATATGATATCTCATATCATGTGTATAGAAAGAAATAAATTTATCTTCCTTATAAATAGGAGAGATATGAGTTTATATCACCTTATAAATAGATAAGATAATACAATTATTTCTTTTAATTCAAATAGGAATAAGTTACGTGATTAGTATCTTGTAAAGGAAACATTTATAGTGATTAAATCATTCAAGATTTGAAATTGAAGATAATTTTTCGTCGAAGTGGACGTTCACTTAAACAATGTTTTTGCCAAGAATATCAGTGGACATCCGACCTGGACGTCTAAAAAGTTGTTGTTTATATGACTCTCTTCAATGGATGTCCGTCCAGACGTCTGATCAATTTCTGATTTATTTTAAATTATGCAACGAATGATGTTCTAACATCAGTGGCGGAGCCATGTTGAGGCAAGGTGGAGCAATTACTCCACCTTAAATTGAAAAAAGTTCAGGAAGTAGCATGTGAAAATGGAAAAAAAAATTAAGCAACATGGTCATCTTTTAACTAAAGAAAATTATAATAACTTGATCTTACAAAGCTCAAAAGGTTGTAACCATAGTTCTGTTGTAAACAATAGGCAAATGAATAATGAAAACTATAATAAATTCTTGCAAAAGTTCAAATACATTAATTAACTACCATAGAATGTATAAATGTTTTTCTCTCCCATCGTAAATCTTGTTTCCATTTTCTTTTCTTTCCATCTTTTTATGAATTATTGTCTCATTCTTTTAGATAGTTTTTCTTTCAAATTTTAGTTTTTTTTTAAAAGAATCCATTTAGGGTTTTTTTGTTGAAACTTTCTTTTAGAGATAAAAAAGAAATTACTCTCAAATATATGATGAGGTCTAATATTCTCAATATTCTTTTTTCAAAGTATTTTCCTAAACCATAACACAATGGGACCGCATCTTCCTTGGCCTCTCCAATCTCCATTCAAGTGAAAGAAAATTTCAATTATTTTCTTCTTTCCAAGAACAATAGCATTGATGTTGCTAAGGTGTTCTTTTAAATTTGGTATTTTATTTACTTTTTTATTTATAATGACAATAACAAAAAAATTATTTTCGCTATCTTCTATATTATTCAAGATGGCTTTCCATGGTTTGTAATATCAAGTCAAAAAGAATCTGAAGACAATTGATATTGATTTTATTTTAATCGTGACTTTGACTTTCTTGTAACATTATCATTTGTTATTTTAATTGTGTTGTGTGCATAATTATGTGAATTTCAAATTATAAGACATTTTAAAGATAATTATGTATTTATATAAATTTATTATTTTGTTGCCTATGTTATACATAAAATTACAAGATTGAGTTTTTTTTTTATAATATGTATGTACATATGAAAATTATATTCACTTATTTATGTAGATTCATGAAACATTTGATAGCACGTGTACACGCTCTTATGTTTGCCACAGCCTGTTTCTTGATCCGCCACTGTCCAACATTTACTTCAAACGTCACGCACTGCCAAGTTCACACATTCTAGAGCGATATCCTCTCGTGGAATTTTATGCATAAGATCTGGTCCAACGTTAAAGCTTCCAACATCTGGCTTTCCCCTATGACTCTTACCCTTGGGCTTTCCAGAAGCACACCCAGCTCTCCTCCTCCCTGCTGAATCCATCGACTCCAATCCTTTCTGGTTTCAGCAAGCCTTGCCTGGTTTTTCCGATATCCACCAAACCATGTGCCTTCAGGTTCAACGCATGCTGCTTTGAATAGGTCTTGGTGGTGTGTATGGAAATATGGATGCAAGTGATGTCAATGGCCTTGAAGAAGATACATACTTCAACAACCAAGAGAGCAGATATGGAAGCGGATCATTCTCCTTTGAGTCCTGCTTCGAATTGAGCTTTGCGACGACGCCTGGAAACTTCGGGGCACCCGCTCAGCCGCCTGTCGGGGAAGCCTCCATACAAACTTCGGCCGATAAGACTTTCAGTGATGGTAGGATTGTTCCTCTGGAGAAGTTGAATAAGGTGGAGACCAACACCTCGTTGCAAGAGAAGACGAGGGGAACCCGTGATGTCGGGGAGAAAATCAGTGACCAAGTAATGAAAACGGAAGTGCAAATTCTTGGGGAGTTATTTACTGGCGAAGAAACGAGCCACCGGGGAGTATTTGACAAAGAGAAGAAGCAGAAGATCGTGGAGACCAGGTATTGCAATTGATTTAGGTTTTTTCTTTTTTTGAGCATGCATGGCATGCATCTTAGTGTGGAACACAGTCTCGGTAAATCAAAAGCCAAGCTGATTAAGTCGTCCGAAATTATCTGTTTTGTGGAATTTGGCTTTCTGTAAAATCATAATAATCATGACAAGTTCTTGCAGATGAAATCATTTTCTTTGGAATTCGCAGAATTGAAATACAGATTTGTGGTAAATTTTATTCGTCTGAACCATTTACCTGGCATTTTTTTTCTTGGTATGTCTAATTATCTTCTTTTTCCTGGTACTGAAACTACTATGTATTTCTATGGTGATGAATGCATTAATTTCCAAGACTCATACCGGCCTCACAATTGAAGGATGATGTTGAGATTATGTTTTATTTTCATCTATTCATGAAGCACAACTTTCATGCCAAGTGCATCCTTCATAAATTCAACTCATCTAGAAAGATTAATTATTAGGATTCTACGTTCAGCGTTCCGTTCGTGTGGCAATCCAGCATTTAAGTTGCCTACGCTGTTGGATAAAGTTTTCTGGAATATAAATAAAGAAAGCACTGATTTGGACTAATTGATTACGGATGCAACTCCTCTTGTTATTTAATAATTGTAACTAATTACTTCCACTAGTTTCCATGAGGAACATATCCTCCAAATTAGACTTCAACGAGATGCCCAGAACTAGTCATCAACGTCTGCTAGAATCAATTAGCAAATTAATCTTCAACTCTGGCCTAATCCACGTCAAATTTGCAGTTCCATTCTTTTTGTCATCATTAATTCACTAAAAGAAATAAAATTACAAAGTTCATTCCAAAGCCAGACGTTTCTCAGACAGCTGATTCAAGTGTAGACAACGGAGACGCCTAGAATCTTACAAATTCCATTGACTTTGCAGGAAGATTTCCTTACTATCTGCAGCCATTCAAAATGGATTGATCAAAAAATTCATGAAGCTACCAGCAGAAAGAATAAGACTGGCGTTCAAATCAGAATCTAAACCCAGAGGAGGACGGGGAGGAGACAGCATGAGTGGCACATCCCAAGCAAAAAGACCTCGTGTGTTCAGGAAGCTGTTGACACCAATTTACAGCTGGTTTACCTCCAAGTCCAACAAAGGAAGCGAGCAGGGGAAGTCAAAGATAGTGGAGATCAATGGGCAGGGAAACATGATAGAATCGCTGAAAGACGTCACTGTTGGTAGAGAAATCGCTAATGGGAGGCCGAGCAGTGGTAGTGGAGAGTTCAGGGGCGGAATAACGAAGTCGGTTCCATCTTCTCCACGGCAAAAAGGTATGTTTTATGCCTTGTCACCGGAGGGTGAGAAGGGATGGGGTGTGGAGAGGGACAACTCCGTTACCGCCGCCATCTTGCACTGCAAATGTTCTCATGGGAACTTCGAAAGAAAATGACGACAACGACGACGACGACGACGATAATGAGTAGGATTTTGGTGGGCTGGTGTTATTAGTTAACCTGGAGCCCAGGTTGGGGTTTTTCTTTCAAGCTTTTCGCTATGTTGGTTTACAATAGTTTGTAATTCAAAAGCATGGAATTGAAATTGTAACTAATTGTGTAAGCATTTCTTGTTTCGTTTTCTTGCTCTAGATTTGCAATAAAAAATTTGTTTGGTTTGTAAGATTTCAGGAGTAGGTGAGAGAAAAAGAGACAATGTCTTAAAGAGAGAGGGAACTAAACTCCCTGTAATTTTCAGAGTTTGTGTTCCCTCTGTCTTGGAAAGAGACTTCAAATTCCTCTAAATTCTTATTATCTCCTTAAAATGAACCAAACATGTGATTAAGAGCTCCTCGTAACTTATTGTAATTCCTCCTCATTCCTGATACCAAACTCGAGGAAGTTTGGAAACCGAAATTTGTTGTTATATGATTGACTTGTGACAGAGGTGAAGTGATGAGATGATTTAAATGAATTTGTATATGTTATGAGTCAAAATGAAATGTCACATACTACATATAATTATATATATAATTTTCAAAATTGGAAGACTTATTAATAATGTCAGAAGTGGGATTTGAACCCACGCCCTCTCTTGTGACAGAGGTGAAGTGATGAGATGATTTAAATGAATTTGTATATGTTATGAGTCAAAATGAAATGTCACATACTACATATAATTATATATATAATTTTCAAAATTGGAAGACTTATTAATAATGTCAGAAGTGGGATTTGAACCCACGCCCTCTCTTGTGACAGAGGTGAAGTGATGAGATGATTTAAATGAATTTGTATATGTTATGAGTCAAAATGAAATGTCACATACTACATATAATTATATATATAATTTTCAAAATTGGAAGACTTATTAATAATGTCAGAAGTGGGATTTGAACCCACGCCCTCTCTTGTGACAGAGGTGAAGTGATGAGATGATTTAAATGAATTTGTATATGTTATGAGTCAAAATGAAATGTCACATACTACATATAATTATATATATAATTTTCAAAATTGGAAGACTTATTAATAATGTCAGAAGTGGGATTTGAACCCACGCCCTCTCT
>JAMKQA010037392.1:0-15568 GCA_024699735.1 Posidonia australis | reverse complement strand
GATTTGACATGCATGCACGCATTAGTGGGTAAATTGCATTCAGCCCCCTAGAGTACTTTGCTTGCACTAGGGACACCCGTTTGGCCCCAGATTTGGCATGCATACATGGAATGTGTTTTCCCATGTGTTTTCCGATGATTTGGGCTTTTGGATTCCGACTTTCCTCGAATTTGGGCTTTTTGAAGAAAACCCCCTGCATTCTTCAGATTTGCACTCACGCTTGCATTTTGCATACTTTTCACATCTTTTTGCACGATTTTTTCCCGTCTTTTCTTCCTGGCTTGGTGCACGCTTTCTAGCTATGTTCCGAGCTTAGTCTTTACCTCATTTTTCGTGTTTTCCTCGGTTTTCCGTGGTTTTCACCTATTTTGGTTTTCCATCGCCCGAGGGCGTACAGTAAAAGGCTCACAAAGCCGGAGTTAGGTTTGGTGAACCGCGCCCAGGGGTTCCACCGGCATGGTCACAGTTTCACTTTTGCATTGGTTATTTTTGAGTCAAGTGTCCTTCCTTGGATTTATCATTTTCGCCGTGACTTTATCAATTCATGAGAACGGCTTTCGCCAGCATGGTTAGAACAAGCAAGCTAACTAATGGAGGTTTTTTCCTTTTTTTTTTTGCAAGTAGGCTAATTGATTATTAATGGTGTCTTTATTGTTCTACATGCAAGTGAGCTAGTTGATTAAGGTTGATTTTTTTTTATTTGCCCTCAATTATACTGGAAAGTTTCATGCCTACTAAAAAGGACGCCCTTGACTCAATGGACCCTACCAAGACTCACAAGCTGTGAGTGACTCTCGTTTGGTGGGTGGTGGCGCTCAAGCTCGCTGTGTAAGGTGGTGTGATGGACCGGGCTCCATGCCAAGGAGTCCTACACCTACTCTTTTGTGATCCTTGGTATTTCTTTTGCTCCCTCATAGATGCACGAGTTTGCTCTATCCCTAGCTAGAAGATAATAGGTGCCTAGTCTAGGCTAGAGGCTTTTTGCTATAGGAGGGGGCTAGTCACTTGAAAGTGTGGGCTTCCCAAGCACATGCTCCAACTCCTCTCCATGGTTTGTCATAGAGATAGGGCTATGCCACACGTCTCTTGCTCTTGGGCTAACTTTTGTAATTGCCTTTTGTCATCTTAGTTTCTTTTATGCTCATGCAGATGTATATATTCTTTTACTCTCTCACTCAGTCACCCTAGCATTTTATCTCTCTCTTGAAGGTACAGGGCCCTTGTAGAGTTTGGACTCTTTGTCTGGCTCTCAATGGGGGGTGGCTCCCTTACTTTCCTGGTCATCTAGGTAGCATCAAATGAGGAGGGACAACCCTTTCCTATGTAGGCAAGTTTTTTCGATTTTCGTCATTGAGCAATGTTAGCATGCATACATACTATTTTTTGTTTTGTTTTTTTTATTTTTGACTTTTTTTATTTTTTTGTATTTTCCTTTTATGATGAAGTAAAAGCAAGAACAAAAAAAGGATACAGTTACGATCCCAGCTGCTTATTGTTTTGTTGCTGCTAACTATGCTGAAGGGATCGATGATTATTTTGGCATTGCTACTAAGGCTAATAGGAAAGTTGGGGCTACTAGTGATTCTATTGAGATTGTGGCTACTGTTGGGACTACTGGTGATTCTACCGATGGTACTGCCACTACTTGAGCTGCCATTGATCTATGCCCTCTATCCATGATGCCAACACTTGCACTGATTGGTTGATGCATGGTAGATAGGCAAACTCTAGGCCAAGCCTCCCATGGGAGGTAGGAACAGAAAAGGAAATAACGCCGATGAGATTGAAAGGATCCCTTGAGGAAGAGCTAGAGTTAGAAGGGTAAGAAAAAGGAAAAAGACCCCCAAGGCCCTAACATCCTCAAAGCCTAGAAACCCAAGAGAGGACGCGTCGAGCTAGTCAAGGTGCACTGGTGTAGGTGTAGGTGTATGTGTTGGTGCATGCGTATGCTCTGCCTCCTGTGTGCTAATGCTGATGACTTCTCGGTCGATCAGGTTTTGAATGACATCCTACAAAGTGATACAACTATCAGTCAAATGCTCGATGCAATAATGAAAGCTACAGTACGCACTCTTGTCATGCCACCATGGAAGAGGATTCAGTGGCAAACGAGGGTTTGGGATCCTCAAAAACACCGCAACCTTGGAAAAGACGACACTCGGTGGCTCAACTAGAGGAGTGTAGTCACTTTTGGCAAGACAAGGTTGGTTTTGCCCCGATTGCTGTCCTTGCTAAGCTAGTGCAACGTGATGCACTGACTTGATGGTGGAAGTGCCCTATGTAGTGTATGGAGAGCTAGATGCAAATGCTAATTGATCTGGGTTGGGTTGACTCATTGCCTCGGTAGGCTCTACTAAGGATTCAACGTATGCAATAGTTGCCTTCTTGAAGTAGCTAGTGCCAAAGTCATTGTTATTGTTGTTGCCACTACCGGAGGCGTTGGCCTGCCTAGCCAATACAATAAGCAAGGGGAAATTCCCACTTCGCAGTGAGTTTTCCACGTAAGCACTATTCCAAATTAGAGATGCAAAAGTGGTGATGAGCTGAATGCTAAACAAAGCCCTACTCACCCGTTGCACCCTCATAATGATGATTTTGATAGACTCCTCGTCGAAGGGCCTATCTTTGATTTTGGAGACTAGGACGCACTAGCAGTCGACGTACTCCTTGAACGACTCGTGGGGTCTCTACCAAATTGGGACAAAAGGGAGAGACCCTATAGGAGAGGTAGTCGCAATAGACTAGATTCGTAAAACAAGAAAGCCTTGGGAAGGGACGATAGGCGACACCTTTGGAGCCCGAGAAGTGGTCACCATGGCATATTCGGTGATGGACTCCAAACTGACTATGATCTGCCATTGTCCCGAAGCAGGAAGCATGGAATCCTCATGCGCCTAATAGTGGTGTGCATGGGAGGAGGAAGGAGCAACTGAAGTGACAGGAAGAGATGAAGGGACCAAAATTGGGATACCCTCCGGATTAGTAGGATGAGGCTTGCTGGTTTGCTAGGCCATGGCAAACCATAAGTGAGTACAAACGGGGATACAATGAAAAGCAGAGGCACAAGCTCTAATACGAGCTATTGTCGAAGGTGACACTAGCTTAGGAACAGGAAGGAAAACCACAGGAGGTTGCCCATGACAAGGATGCTCAAGCTCCTGGCCGAGGACCTCACACCAACCTACCTACACAAACTGGTAAGAACAACAAGTGTCAAAACCTGAGACAAAGATGCAATGCAAGTTGGATGGCGTGAATGGCACACATGCAAATGAATGCCCTAATATGTGCTCTCTCATTATGCATGCCCCAAGTGGGTCATCCACCTAGGACTCACTCATGGGTATAGGTTTTGACTCAGGGCAAAAAGTAAGGTCCAGTCCACTAATCCTGGCCAAAGCTCAGGCTATGAGCAGGTAGTGTGTTGGTGGCCTCGACTCCCGCAGTAGCACAGAGCTATACCCTATGCTAATACTGATGTAACCATGGACAAAGGAGATAGGCTGGCTACACATCCCATGTCGAAGCTATAGAACGGGGAACCAGGACTGCCCTTCTCAAACTATGGGTGGACTCAGAAGGGGAGAAGATGCATGCTTCTAAATGCTCATTCATATAGTATGCTTGGTGTATTTTACTTGCATTTTTTATTAAGTCGAATCGGGAAGTGTGATTTGTCTCTAGTTGTGCATTATTGTAGTTTTTATCTTGCATATTTTAGATTAGGCGAAAAGGAGGAAGCAAACACGTCTCTACCTCCCTAGGATGGCAAGCGCAGAAGGGAAAAGAAATATCCAAACATGGTATGCCAGCAAGCATACAACAAGCAAATGACATGACCATGGCATATGCAAGTGTTGTGTTGACATGATGGTGAAAAAGGGAGAACATTCAACATATCAAAAGGCATGTAACATGACATGTGCAAGTGTAGTAGCATAGCAAATGTGTAAAGGAAAACAACCACCAAGCAAAAGGCATGTAGCAAGCATCAAGAAAGATATTAAATGATAAGCAAGTACAAAAAAAAGGCAGGGAACAATCACAAGCAAGGCAACAAAAAGATGCAGAAAATCATGCAAGTGAGGAAAAGCCAAAATGAAAGTCGGAGTCTTATATTCCCAGTAGAGTCGCTAGTTCCTGTGACCATACCAATGAATACCCGCATAAGGCATGAAAGGCCAAATGCACGAACCAATAAGGTCACAATGAGATGGTGAATCCAAGAAAAGACATTCAAATCGAAAACACCAAAGCAAAAGCAAAATGATAAAAGATAAGGAAAATGAAGTTGCCACCTAGTCTATTTGAAATCAGAAGACGAGGAAAACTGAATGCAAGTGAATGCGATAAAAACAATGTAAGTATGCAAATGTGATGATCCGTGCCAAACGGAAGCAACACATAGGTCAATATGTGCCAAAGAAAGTGTAAGGACTCCTGCTATGCTTGGAAAAAGTGTTAGGCACCGCCATATGACCGACGAATCAGTCTTTTTTGGCTAAATCACTCACATGTGTGGCCAATGAAAATGTATGTTTGCTCCTTAAGGTGTACCTAGAGATGGATGCTCGATGCCATGCCAAAGTGTGAATAAAATATGCGAGGCAGAAAACCATTCAATCTAATGCTCAACCACACTATATGTGTTTTGAACCGGAGCACTTGTGTAGACACCCCAATTTTACAATTTTGCAGGCTTTTGATCACGAATGAGCTCAAACCCTAGTTCAGTCCCAAAGTTCATGAAGGTCCACCAAAGCCCATGAAGGCCCACTTAGGCCCATTTAGGTCCATGAAAGCCCATTTAGGCCCATTAGACCCACTTAGGCCCATGAAAGCCTATGAAGGCCCATTAAGCTTACCAAGGCCCACCAAAGCCCATTTAAGCCCACTTTCTCAAACATCCTTAGGTTTGTTATAAGGTTGTTAGAGTTTGTTAGTGATTAGTTAGAAGGTTAAGAGTTGGTTAGGTTGTTAAGAAGTTGTTAGGTAGTTATAGTTTGTTGGAGTTGGATGTTATGGTTTTGTTAGGAGCTAGTGGTCTTCCTTGGCTATAAATAGAGGACTGGTGGACTGAGAGAGGAGGGAAAGTCCGAGTGAGAGCTCCAGGAAGAGAGGGAAGATCGCAGAGGTGAGAAGCAAGTAGTTCTGGCCACCTTCGGCGAGCTACAAGGGAAAAATCACACTACCAGACCAGGTACGTCCCCCATCAGCCTCCCTTGCTTTAAATTCTAGCTTCCTAGGTCTCCCTTCATCTTCCTTGAGTGATTCCAGACATGCTAGAGGCTTTCTCTAGCTGGAATCGGAGTTTTAGCCTCGCTGTCGCCGTTTTCCGGCAACCTAGGTGGGGGAAGGGATCTACTATTCAAATCGTGCCCCAAAACATTAGGTCTTCCTCCCCCTACGCTCCTCAAGCTTCTCCAATGCTCTGGATGCCCCGTCGATCCTCCTACAAGCCTTCAGTGGAAGCTCACCGGAGTCACACACGCCGTCGCCTGAGAAGAAAGGTTGCAGAGAACGTGATCTGGCGCTCCACGCTTCGCAACGACCCGCTGGCTCTTGGGAAACCTTCCACAACACTCCTGCTATGCTTTGAAGCATCCAAGACCTCTTCTCAAGCCTTGAGCGACCTCCGCAGTCGAGTTCGCCGGAGGGAATAGAGACGACGGCGAGTAGGATCAGAGGGTGAGGGAGCGGTGCCAGTCGTGCTTCTAGATGAAAGAAAGTCCTCCTCTCTACGTCCCCAAGCCTCTACAAGCTCAGAGACGCCGCGCCGCTCCCTCCAGCAACCTCCTTCTTCCCCGACGCCGTCGCTGGAGTGCTTCGACGGCGAGGGAGGTGGGAGGCCTATTCCCTCTGATGGATCTCTGATCCAACCCGTTGGATCTTCTCACCGCCTTCTCTTCTTGCTTCCCGTGGGGTTTGATCTAAATTAGACCACGGGAGAGCCTTTAGTAGCCCCCTCCGGCGGTCGTCGACGATGGAGCTCCATCGTCGATGGCCATCGCTGTCCTTTTCTTTTAAAAAAATAAATTTTCTTTTAATAAACTTCTGTAACTTTTGATTTGTTACATTTAGGTCCTTTTTTTATTACATTTAGGTCCTTTCCTTACATTTAGGTCCTTGATCATTTTTCTTAATTCGTTTGAATAAAGTTTTAACTGAAAATATTGCATTATGCCCCCTGAGTATTCAAAATAATGTTTTCCAGGTTTAAAAGTTTAATAAAAACCCTCAGAGTTTCTTTTCATGCATTTTAATCCAATATTTTTGCATAAAGGACCCTGAACTTTTCTGAAACCTTTCTAAATGCATATTTTGCTGGTTACATTGCTTTTAAACCCCTGAAATTTACTGAAACTCCACAGAATGCATATTTTCTTTAGTTAATTTGCATTTTAGCCCTTGAATTTCTCTGAAATTATTCAGAATGCCTATTTCTCTAGTTAAATTGCATTTTAGCCCCTAAACTTTACTGAAACTCTTCTGAATGCATTGATTCTCTAGGTAAATTGCATTTTAACCCCTGAACTTTACAGATTTCACACTAAATGCATGTTTTCTAGGGTAAAATTACTGAATTACCCTTGAAACTTTATGGTTTCAACATGGATTCTTTTTCTTGCATGTTTTACCCTGAATTTCCACAGAATTGCATTGAATGCATGTTTTGGTGGCATATTTGCATTTTAATCCTTGGAAACCTTCAATTTGACTAGGAATGCATAATTTTGCACACCTGACCCTAGATTTCACTAGAACTACATGAAATGTGTTTTTCTATGTATTTTTGATGATTGAGCTTCAGAATTTCAGTTTTATTTAGAATATGGGTTTTTTGCACAAAGGCCCCTGGAATTCACATTTTCACTTATGCATGCATTTTGCACATTTTGTTGCATTTTTCGTGCATGTTTTCTCGTGATTTTTTCCTTTATTTATGCACACGTTTCTAGCACCTCAAGCTTGGTTTTCTCATCATTTTTCGGATTTTTGTCCGATTTCCCTGTCTTTTGACTTGATTTGGATTTTCATCGCCCAAAGGCGTACAGTAAAAAGCTTTACAAAACCGACATTGTCCCGAACGAGGATTATTTTCTCCAATTTGATTTTCTCGGATTTATCCAAATTTCTCGCTGATTTGCAATGTGCTTTCCGAGAATTTCTCGACTTTTACGATTTTCCTCATCGCCCAAGGGCGTACACTTAATGCCTACATTTGTCCCTCGGATTAACTTTTTCCCTTTATTTCATTTCTTCTCTTTGATTTGGCATGTTTTCAGTCATCGTTAGCACGAGCATTCAGAATAGGCAAGCACACACCCATTAGACCATTGGCAAGTAGGAAACCTAGAAAGACTGAGTTTTCTCGGGCGCATGGAAGTGCCTAACCCCTTCCCCATGCGTAACTAGAATCCTTACTCTTTCTCTGGCCAGCATTCATTTGTGCATTATATCTATTAGGCACGGAGCACTCATGTTTTCCGCATCTTGTTTGCTTCTTGGTTTTCTTGTGTGTTTGGTTTTCCTCGTCTTTCCATTAAAAGACTAGGTGGCGACTCCTTTCCTTATCCTTTCTCATCTCTCCTTGGTGTTTATGAGTCTAGCCTTCTTCTCCGGATTCACCATCTTCACTGTGACCATATCGGGACTCCTCGAGTGCTTCCAAGCATCCGGTAGAGGAGAGCCATGTAGGGTTCCACCGGCATGGTCACAACTTGTGCATAGGAACCGTGTTGGTACAATTCGCTAAGTATGTATGCAAGGTCATCACATCCAGCTTTGTAATGCCTCCTTGCACTATATACTAGTACTAATACTACCCAAACTTTATTATTAAATAAAAGGCTAAGAAAATCTAAGAATTAACAATAAAATAATTTAAAACTAGCTACCAAAACCTGTGTGTGGCTAGTGGCTCTAAAATTTGCATCAAAACTAGACTACACTCCTAAATTTGTACTTGGAAACAAAACACAAAATAAAACATGATTGAGTGATATCAATGTCACCAAGTACATGCCCTCCCAAAAATCCAAACCAGAAAACACTAAAAACTACACAAGGTGCGTAAAAACAATAGCCAAAATCCACTGTACAAATCATATCCTTTCAAATCATTTCAATCATTTCTTTGAAATCTCATGTATCTTGAAAAACCATTTTTATGCATTCTAATAAACCAAAGCTCAACTAGAGTTCAGCTCAAAACCACTAATCAAGTCACAATTCAAGATCTCAAAATCAAACCATAGCTGGAGTCTAACTCAAACCACAAGTCATACTATAGGTAGAATCTAGCTCAAAACTACAAGCCAAATCATAGCTTGATTGTAGCTCAAAACCAGGCACACACACAATGAGAAAACCCGTCAAGTCACCCATGGTCACAGGTGTCCAACTAGCCACAAGTAGTTGATGAAAACTCCTATTTCTCTCAACTACATTGCTACACTGAACTATCTCATGTAAGAATCCAACCATCCCAGTCGCAGCCTCAATTTATCGTATCACACAACACGGGGTGCATCCTCACAATGGGCCTTAGTGTCTGAGCACTTGAGGACTCCAACCCCAGATCCAATCAGCACCAACACTAAGGGTAATCTGGGTCTCACATACGCCAAACCCTATAGGACCCCCACAACAGTCACAAGACTCCATCCTCGAACCAAAACTTAGCAAATACGATCTAGGACATGTTCCTTGACCTCTCAGAGGTATAAACACCCCATTTCCTGTTGGTACAGTCTGTCGATTACATGGTTGCTACAAAAACCTCAAAAAACCTTTTCAAATCATATGCATTTTCTTTTGAAAATCATTTTCAAAACATTTTTGTCATAGAATCATTTCTCAAGTCTTTTTCATCACATAATCCATTTTTTTCAAATTATTTCATTATTGAAAAATCCCTAAATTCTATAGAACAGACTACTGAAATCTGAAAACAACGTTGACTATTTGCACCAGACGCCCGTGTGCCTTACTCGCGGCATTAATCCGTGCACCTCATTCATGCAACCAATCCGCATTGGTAGGTCGCACCTACCAGTCGTGCTAAAGCATTTACAGTAAAAACCAAAAAACACAAAACTCTGGAACCCAACAGGAATCATCGCAAAAACCTTCGATAATCACAAAAAATCATACATTGACTGCCATACTACTTAGAACAAATGAATCTACACATGTATCATTATTTCTATGCTAAAATCAGAAAAAGGAATAGGGTAGAGACACTTATGGGTTTCGTTGCCAGCAATCTCTCTCTTCTCGAGTGATGCAACACAAGCCCCTCCTCTTCACGAGTCCCCCACACTCTCACTCTCTCTCCTTCCCTCCCTTTTCCTCTTCTTCCTCACCTCTCACTCCCCCTTCCTCGCTTTTGGTCTGTGGCAATGCAAGGGGTCTTGGGTTGGTTTTATACACCCACCACTACAAACAGCTGCCCAAAAATTCTGGGTTGGGAGGCATGGCAAGGCGAGGTACAGAGGTGGTGAAAACGACGCTGAGCGTGGCGAAAACAACATGGTGGCATGGTAGGGTGAGGCACGTTAGCATGATAGGTGGGCCAGCGTGACAGGTGGTGTGTCATGTGGCATTCACTATGTTTTTGCAACAGTTACTGTATTCATACTATGCACCGACAACTCATGCCAACAATATCCACCTACCATTCACGCTTGGGAGATTCACGTGAGATTTGCACCTACTATAGTTGCTGGCTATTTGCGCCTATTCTATCCACCTGACCCATACAAAATAGAGCCAACAGAACACCACAAGTATAACTAGGATAACCAATCACAAATTTACTATGATTACTAACAAATTCCTTATAATCACAAGTAATCAGATTCCATCTCATCCAGATTACATGCAAATGGATATCTATTCCCAATACAGAATTATATCATATCTGGATTTCTAGGTTACAAATTCCATGATCGACCTTAGATATTACAAGCTCAAAGAACTCCAAAGAGTAAGTATCATTGTCCTAATAAATGAATGTCAAATGCCAAAACATGCGTAAAACCACACAATGCAAGCAATATCACGTAGATAAGTGGAAATCATGCAATGCCATGCGAGATGAAAACAAAGAAATCCAAACAGAAAAATGCACGAGTTCTCAGCTTTACCGCCATCCCTGGATCTAGCGATCCACACTGGCCAGCCGTTCTAGTGACTCGCGATGGTGAGTCGCGCTAGCTGCCCATGTTGTCAGCCTGTGCTACCAGTTTTACAAAACATGCCACGAGCTTTTCATTGCATTGGATGATGCGAATGCATGCCAAATTACTTGTAAACCATACAAACAAGCAGGAAAATGATGCACAACAATGGAAACAACAAAGCCATGAGAATCAAATGCATATGGAAACAACAATGGAAAGAGTCAAGAGGTGGAGACACAGACGGAGATGGGTCGTGGCTCGAGTTCAACTGCCAATGACCTCACACGGCTAATGGACCCATCATCGTTTAACAGAGCATGCATGCAAGAGAAAACCTAGATAGAACATGAGAACGCATCATGAAGCAAAAGGAGAAGCTAATTATATTCAAGGAATGAAAACATACCTGAGTCGATGCATGACTGTCCCTGCCAACGTCGATGGTTCACTCCAGGATGGCATGGTTTATACAATAGCAAGGGAGGCAAGGCTTGGTTGCTGGGTGTTAGGGATGGCAAGAGGAGGTGCTGGAGTTGCTTGTTGGGGTTATGCAAGACCTGGGAAGCCTTGAAGGGTCATGTGGATGCTTGGTTGCAGTGCGAGTGGCCGATGATGGTGGTGCTTGGCCAGGGGTGTTGGCTGTAGTGTTTGATGGTTGAGGGTGAGAATGCAAGCTCTGGACGCAATGGCTATGGGTTTTCAGGGTGGAGAGGGTGGTGCAAAGGCTTGGAAATGCAAGGGAAGGTTGCAGGTGGCCAGAGATTCCGTGGTTTATAGTGGTCGACAACGAGAGGAGGTTGTGGTGTTGTAGGGTGGTTCCTTGTCAGCTAGGTTGGCATCTGGTCCGGCAACCTCATCATGGACGAGGTGGAAGTGATTAAATAGGTGGTTGGATTGCATGGTTGACGTAGATTCAAAACAAAATTGGAAAGGAGGGTTAAGATTGAATGAAGAGAGATAGGATTGGGTTTCGGACTAGTATGAAGGATATGATGGTCTAACAATGTCAAGGAACACGCTTAGATCCATACGAGCTAATAGGAAGTGAGGATTTGATGGTCCAAAAGTGAAAGGACCAACCGATCCCTCAATAGCTTTACTACTGACTTAGGGAAGCTGGGCAAGTGATCCGTATTGGTCACCCATGCTAGCCATCCACGTTAGATAGTCGCAGTAACAAGTCACGACAATGACCCACGTTGGACCTATTACTGGGCCTACTACATAGATTTTGGGCCTGTTTCCTTGCATTTTAACCACCAAAGGGGCTTAAGCTCCTAAGGCTAGTGGTTATGCTAAGATTTAGGATAAATCTAGGGTCTTGGGCTAGTTTGGGGTACTAAGTAAGTTTTCATCTAAGGAAATGTCTCATCGTAGTTGGAACAAGCTTTTCTGGAGGAGTCCATCGACAAGTTGTTGCAAAATTACGGTATCTACAGTGTGCCTCACTTCTAGTGACGTCCTTGTGATAATCGTAAGAGTTCTTCGAGACCCAGGGTGAAGGAACTCTTGATAGGGTTGCTCGACTATAGCAGTATAATGTGCTTCAATAACTACTTATGGGCCAGTGTTAATTGCTTGGTGTCAGACAACACAACAAGTTTTGATCGGTTGGTTGTTGTTTATGGTTTGATTTCAAGAGATTTAGATTAGATATCAGATTTGACATGCATGTTTCTTTTACAATTAGAATACATCATGATTTCAAAGGTTTTGATTTGAGGCACCAATATTTGATATACATGCTTTTGGGTGTATAAGAGTACTTATTTAGAGATTTTCAAAGTGATTTTCTCGTTCAGATTTTAGTCTGGAAGACTTTGTGAGTTCCGCATGTTTAGGTGGCATGTCTTGCCCATACATTCCACTTGTGCATTTTTCCCAGCTTCCAATTTTTTGTGTAGATTTGAGTTCTACTTTTGTCTTGCTTTTTATGTGATTAGTGGGTGTCTCCTAGGTGACTATTTATTGGTTACTCATTCTTTTCTTGTTGTTTCCTCTTGCAGGTACAAATTATAGTAATTGGTCTTGTTTTTAGTGTATATACAAGAGTCACGTAGCTGCACACTACAGGATATTAAGTAAAGTAGATAAAGGTTGTTGTAATATATAATAGTTGAATTATTAAGCAATGATTGCCATAATTACATGACTTGTGAGAGAATTGAATTTAATATTTTGTATTTATCCATTTTTTGATTATTTAGGTATACTGTCACAACAAATGTCGTGACATAAAATAATGAGCTGTGTCAAATAGGTTAACTAATTTAACCTAATTCATAGGCAACCCTAATTGTAGCCTCAAATGTTAGGGGTATAAGTGAAGAATTAATGATTTGTCGTTTCATTCAATAAAATATAATATTTCTTAATTGCTAGCCAATAAATGAAGAACTAACAATAACGGATGATTTCAATGTGCGGAGGGAAACGTGCAACTAATAATAATAGATAATTTCAAGATTTCTTTAAATTTGAAGGGTGTGAAACTAAGAGGACTAAATGTAATATTATACACACACATACATATATATATATATAACACACACACACATACATACATACATATATATATATACATATATATATAGACACACACACACATACATATGTGTGTGTGTGTGTGCCACATATATATATGTATGTATGTATGTATATGTATATGTATATATATAGGATTGGTTTCTGATACATCTTCTCTCATTTTGTTAAAATAAGGTAAGTATAGGTTGACATCATTAGATTAAGATCCTATGGTCTGTAATAAAACAACTGTTTTTTGGATGGTGGTTTTGGTTTTTAATCTTTCCCTCCCTCTTTATTTGTTGCAGTTATAATCCCAAGCATAACCCCACGTAACCGTTGTATGTTGTTATGGAAATAGTCTCTTAAATTTAGGAGAGAGGACATCCCTTCTGTACTTGACAGCCGTCGTCTGATTTTGTCATGCAGTGGGGGAGAAAAAGAAAGGATGATATTAATGGTTTGAATAATTTTCAGGTAACATTGCATGCTTTGCATCTACATGTATATTTTGATAGTCATTGAAAATTATAATATAGGGATGGGAGAGATTTTCAAAGTGAGGGTGAGATAGGGGATATATGTGAACTTGAAGCATGTACTATTCTTAGAACGAAGAAAATTGGGTAATCAAAATTCTGGTACATTATGTCTTATTGTATTTTGGTTTTTTGTTTTTTATCACTAAATATTTAAGAAGAACAAGTCTTAACATAATGTATTGTTTATCTTTTGTTTTGTTTGTAGTCATGTAGATTAATTTATGTATTTTTGTTGATGTTTTTGTTTAAGGTATATGAAATGACTACTGATTTGGTTGTCATGTCCAATAGTGATGCTAATTATAATATGGATTTTGATGATAAATCATATGTTAGTCAAACTTTTTCTACATTGGAAGGATGTTATGCATTTTATTCTTCTTATGCTGGAAGAGTTGGCTTTGATATGCGTAAGAGTTCACAAAAAAAATATTTAAATAGTAGTGGTACTGGGCAAGTTGCTTTGAAAGTGTATGTTTGCAATAGAGAAGGCAAATATGTGGATAAATTAGATGTAAAAAATGCAATTCAGTCAAATATTGTGGTTGAATCAACAAAGAAGTTATCAAGTGATGATGATATAAAGGAGCAACCATCACCTGTACGTAAGCGAAGAGTTGGAACAATTAGATGTGATTACAAGGCATCTATTACATTCAGGCTAGATTTTAAGACAAACAAGTGGATTGTAATTCAGTTTATAGAGCAACACAACCATGAATTGGCATCACCAAGCAAGAGACGATATCTTAAAGTAAACAGGAAGATCTCAGTTGAAACAAGGAATTTTCTTGATATAATGTCTATTGTGGGTTTTACTCCATCTCAATCGGCTCGATTGATTGCCACTCAATGTGGTGGTATTGAAAAATTAGATTGTATTATACAAGACATCAACAATCTTAGACGTGACAAGCGAGAAGATATTAAGGAATATGATGTTGATTATTGTTTGAACATTTTGAATCAAAGAAGTTTAACGATGGAAAAAAATTTTATGCATATAAAGTGAATGAAGAGAAGATATTAACACATTGCATTTGGGTAGATGGAATATCACGACAAGATTATGAATTATTTGGTGACGCCGTCACATTTGATACAACTTTTAAGACTAATCAGTATTTGATGATTTTTGCGGCCTTCTGTGGTGTTAATCATAATCGACAAACTGTGTTCTTTGCATCTGCATTCATTATAAATGAATCTAAAGAATCATTCATTTGGTTGTTTGATCGATTCAAGGATTGCATGGGTATGTATTTTCAATTATTTTTTTATCGTTTTTATTTATGTTGTTTCATATGATTACAAAATGGAAAATTATTTATAGTATTTAGAACATTTGAGCTATATATAAAGCAAAATCAGAATTCTTCCCTTTTAATAAATTTTTTAATATATGATGCACGGATCAGATTCAAGGATTTCCCCATTGTTACCAAATTTAGCTTTTGTAGACACCTCGATTTTGAGGTGGCTCATAGATAAACTTTCCAAATGTTGCTTTGGATATGCCAAACTCAATCCCATCAGCTAAACCAACCACAAACCTATAGCAGGCCCGCAACCCAATTAGAAATTCAGACAGGTAGGGGAGAGTACCAAGTTAAAGCACCAATGTGGAGCACCTGATTGGAGTACCGAGCAGGAGCACTACAGTGGCACACCTAGCTAAAGCACCAGGCTGGCGCACCTATCTAGCGCACCAAGCTGGCGCACAGCCACTTCTCAAGCTGCTGGCTGCTGACCTTCCACCTCCCATGTCTATAACCTTCACCAGCGAATATGCCATCGAATCTATGCCAGGCTCTTCGTTTACGAGGCTACCTGCATTCCATGAGAGTTACCTTTGCAAAATCCTATATAAGGAACCCCATGGGCAACCATTTTAAGATCTTGAGCAAGCTAGCTACTGATTTCAAGATCTTAAGCAAGCCATCTACTAATTCCAGCAACCCATTCTCGTGTTCTTGAATATTCCCTTGCATTCTAAAGCACCTCCAGCCTTTCCAAAGCAACAAGGATCATATTATCTTGGATTTTCTAAGAAGGGACACCTTGGACAAGGTAATTCTTTACTTTTAATCCTAGTTCTTGCATTGAATATAACATTCCTTGAACTTCACATATAATCTGATTTGTTGCTGTTTACATGAGAGTTTTATGATAAGATGCTCGTTTCATATGCAAGATACTCTGCATGTAAAATCTGTATGATAAAAATCTGCATCATGTAATTCCTGTGAGTTGTTTTTCTTCTCTGTTTCTTTACACAAGGAACCATGATTCATGAACATGCATGCTAGGAAA
>JAMKQA010037391.1:0-10743 GCA_024699735.1 Posidonia australis | reverse complement strand
GACAGAAGTAGCAGACAGAAGCTGAGCTCCACCGAGAGAGGCATGTAAACAACCTTACTCCTACCTTTTAGCTTGGAGAGGAGTAGAAGCATGCACTTACTATGCCCAAATGATCAAAGGGACTAGCCACCCCTTCAGCACAACACAAGTAGCAACCACCATCCTTAGCATAAGTGTTTATTACCTTCAAGAAGGAGTAGGGTCAGTTAGCATGCCTATGAGGGAGAAAAGAAAAATGAATCCCAAAAAAGAAGGTATAGGACCCTAAGCATTTGGCATGAAGCCCATAAATCTGAGGGAGAGCCACCAATAACCTAAGTGCCTAGGTTAGTGTCACATGAGTCGAGGACAGTGTCACCTCCTATCGCAGGCAAAACAAGCTTTCTTGGCGCTGAGGGCATCAATGTATCAATTAGCCATTTCTTTGCATTTGCACAACGTTATTTGTTTTGTAAAGCATTTTTCCACATTTTCGACCAGGGGCATGTCAGCTTCCTTATGAGTCGTGTTAGCATTTAGCTAGGGTGCATTTTTAAGCATCACTTCAAAGCATCTTATTCGCATTTCGACCAGGGGCATGTCAGCTGCCCTATGAGTCGTATAATCATTTAGCTAAGATGCATTTTTAGTCAAAGCATAGATTCCATTCACTTTGCAAGGCATTTTTGCTCATATTACGACCAGGGGCATGTCAGCTGCCTTATGGGTCGTGGTCTGAGCAAGCAGGCATTCAGCCGGGGGCATGATAGTCACTTCTTTTAAACAGAGGAATTTGAAATCAGAAGCATATTAATCCTGGTTAGTAGATATGAACTTGCAAGAATCAGTAAATAATGCAAAGCAATATCAATGTTATTATGTCCTATCAGGAGTACGAATATGAGTAATCAATTCGAGGCCTCTTTGACCTGCTAGCCTCCATGCTATCGCTGCCACTAGGCGGATCCTCGCTCGAGGGCCACATCTCCCTGATCTCCGCCTGATACCTAGCTGTGCAGCCTGAGCCTTTGACGATGGCAAGAATAGAAGACTTGATGCCAGCACTCATCAGTCGGGCCAACTCAGTAGTTGATGCGAAGGAACCTGCTACATACTTTTTCAGTCTATCCGGGCAGGGGCTTTGCTCTATGGATTCCTGGTAAAAGCCGAACTGGCGAAGAACCCGGACGGGATGGTACTCCACACCTCTAGAAAATCCAGGGAGGACCACGAGTCACATGTTCGTGGTGTTGAAAAAGGCAGTGAAGTTCTGTGATGCAGAGGATATGATGCACCACATCATAGAATCCGCATCGAGATTCCGCAACTTGTCACACAATTCAAGTACCCCCGGAAGTGACCTTGAATGATGGGTGCAGCTGTAGGCCTCAAAGACACATGGCCGAGGATGCAGAATCTTCACCCCCATGTAAGCAACAAAGCAGACCTGGCAAAAAGGGAGCTATGGTTAATTAAAGCACAGCAGAATATTATAAATAGTCAGAGCACCACATCCATAGAAGTGGCGAGAGCGCCTCGACGCCCGGTCCAAGCCTACAAAAGTATCAACAAGCAGAATCGGAGCCAGGTCGGTTTGGCGAGCCGTTACAGCCCAGGCTATCTCGGCCACCTCAATGGCCATAGTTGTCCGACCGTGGCTGAAAATCAGCTCCCCGAGGAAGCGCAGCACAAAGCAGAAGAGCCACAGAGGCTTTGAGGAGCGGGCACCAATGATGCTATCGAAGTAATCCAAGTGTATCAAGGGAGTAGGACCATCCCGGCAGACGATGCTTTTCTCACATTCTTCCTTGAAAACACCTGTGAGACGGCGACGTGGACATAGCTGTCGTGGCAGAAAAATACAGATGGAGATAAAAAAAAGGCGACAAGCCATAGATCCGCCTGACCTCCTCCAAAGTGATGGTCATTTCCACCTGCCCGAAGCGGAACATGTGCAAAGTTGGCTTCCAGAAATGGGACATGACACATAGCAGATGCCAATTAACCTCTACTTTGGCAATACTAAGGAGGGAGGATGATATGCCCTAAGTCTTCAGTTGTTCTCGATCAGTAGGCGTCAATGCGTCAATCCAGCCGCGCAAAGCATCCGAGCAGAACTTCGGGGTCTCCATGGTTGGATAACTCTGCAAGCATCAGCCATGGCATTAAGAGATGCAGAAAAAAATTCAGCGGTATATGGCATGCAAAAATCAAGCATGAAGGTATATGAAAAATCCTGTTCATAAGAAATAGAGTAGATAGAATGCAAGAGCCAGCAGTAAATATAGAAAAATCTGCTGAGGAACGAATCTGCCATGCAAAACAGAAGAGAAATCTGCCATCCTGGTACAGTACAAAACTACAAGGAAAGGCTAGCAGAAATACAGAGAGCAAAAGAAATCTGCTGAACAAAGAGAAAGAAAATCGGTAGAATAGGATATATGTAGAGGAAATATAATACATAATCTGAAAAAGCTAGCAAAGATAACAGAGATAGCATGTCTAAAATCTAGCAGAATATAGCTATGCAAAGAGGATCATGCAAAGACGTCTACTGCAAAAGACAGAAATGAGCAAAATCTGCATAAAGCAAGACGGCAGAAAATGATAGTAAGCCATACCATTATGCGTCTGTGTACAGAGAAACAGGGTTGCAGAATCAAAATCGAGGTCTGCTGTGTTTTTCTTCACGAGAGGCGGCGACGTTTCTCGTAAAAAACAAGATTTTTATAGGGAAGCAGAAGGGATTTGTATCAGGAAAGGAAACAAAACTCGCCATTTTTGGGGACGCACCTATATGGCGCAGGAAACTACCGCACTTAGGCGGCGCACATAAGTGGCGCCAACAGAGATAGGAAAATTCAGCAGCATCAGTTTAGATTATCTACCTCGCCAAAATCAGCGCCATTTGCTTAACCTCGCATGGGAGTACCTGTTTGCATACAAGCTGCACATACAAAACCCCGAAGGGCACATTGCAAAATCCGGAGATATCTTATACATTTTCAAAAATGTTACACAGTGTTTTTACAAAATTTTCAACAAAGTTACAAAAGGATCACTCCTCCTCTGAGTCATCTTCATCAGACGCCGCCTTTTGGAAGTACTCAACCAGGGTCCTGTTGCCTCCCCGAGTGAGTCAGCGCGACCACTGAGCAGCAGCGGCAGCTTGAGAACGAGGAGTAGAGTTGAGAACCGCTTGGGTGACCTCAGTATCTGAACGGTCCTCCTCAGGCGCCTCCATGGTGAAGTCCCCATTGGTGTCTACATTTGCCCTCTCGGCAGGGAAATCTTGCTGCAAAAGCAAATTTGTGTTAGAAATGAGAATTTGAAATATAGCGGTAGTAGTACCAGGAATGGGAAGCTTACCCAGATAGTATTGCGTCAGTGTAGTTCCTGCAAAATAGCAAAAGCATCAAATATATTCAATAAGGCAGTATGCAAAGTGAGAATTTTACCCGCTTTCGGCCGATGTCAGCATAGAAGGCTCCAAATTGCTCCTTGAAGCCCTATGAATTAAAGTAAATATCAGATTATCATAGTTCATGCAGAAGCAAATAAGAGCAGAAATGGAAATTCTGTACCTGAGCCCAGCTAGACGCATACCACATCCCACGTTGGCTATCCCGCACAGCCTCCTCGAACAGGCACGGCTTCCCTGCACGCCGGTACCAAGCAAGATAGTCTGTATAGTTGACTTCTCGATGGATGTGCCTGTCCTGAGAAGCCACGGCAGCTGCATGCCGACGCCTAGCAGCCGAGCGAGTCGTGGCCGGGAGGTCCATGTCAGTAGGAGGAGGGGAAGGAATGCAGAATACATCAGAAAACTGATGCCGCACACGCCCTGGGAGGTAGAGGGCCGACTTCTTCATGCAGTAGAATCTCACCTGTTTATCCCTTAGAACGCGGCCAGAGTTCAAGGGAGCCCAGTTGAAGCCATCATATCGAGCGAATGGGCGTAGGTGAACCTATTACAGAAACAGAAATTGTAAGCGAGCAAGCTACAACAAGCATGCAAAATTAAAGATAAAAAGCAGAGGAGACTTACATCCTCGAGTTCTACCAAGTCCAGCAGATACTGGTAGGACTCATAGCTGAACACCCCAGTAGCGGCCCGGTGGTCAGGCTCGACCCACTGGCAGGGAAGGGGCAGGAGCTCGTCCCGCAGGCGGCCAAAGCAATGCACCCTGGTGATGTGCTCCATGATCTAGTACTGTGAATGCACAAGTCAGTTATCAAATATAAAGCATAGAAATTTATTCAGCAAAGTGACAAATGCAAATATTTACAGTCAGTAGAGGGTACAACCCCACATAAGAGCAGAGGGTACAACCCCACAGATCAGCCAGGTATAGCTAGCACCAGCCCAGTCATAGTGATCCAGGTGCTCCAGGTTGGTCAGATATGCAATCCAGTCAGCATGGATACAGTAGGCCGACGAATCGCAGAAGATCAAGGCTAGCAGCTCCAGCAGAAAGTGCCTTAGTACAAAATCTGCTTCCTCACTGCCTGGCTCAAGGTTGGGCCAGAACTTGTCCCATTCCCTTAACCACCCCACTATGATCAAATGCTTCCCCCTAGGCGGCATAGGAGGGACACGGCCAAGATGTGCAGGCGCGAGGTGAAAGCCATGGGTGGTCTCACCAATAATGGGCTCGTCACCAAAAGGTAGGCCCGTCAGCAGAGCCCACTGATCTGGCAGAACAGTCAGCTCACCAAAGGGAAAGTGGAAGGAGTGTTTCTTGAACCTCCACCTTTCTACCATGGCTAGGAAGAAGTTGTAGTGGCCGTGGATGATTGAAAGGCACTGCAAACCACCAAACGGAGACTGGTGATGGAAAAATTCCTGCAGAAACTCCGGCAAATGGTGGAAATGCTCGAGCATCGGACCCCAGTGGCACCGCATGATCCGGTTTGCATCCCCCTCCTGAAATATGAAGCACATATTTAGAGCTAGGTCAGAAGCAAAAGCTCAAAAGCAGAAGGCAGAAAGCAATATAATGATCAAAGCAAACAATTACCTCATACTCGGGGCTTTCGCAGATATGACGGTCGCTCAATAGCCGCCCCCCGAAGTTTCCAGACTCTTGAGGATGCAATTGTCAAAAAATACCTGATTTGAATATTCTTCTTCTATTTAGTTCGAGCTTACCTCAGCAGGGATAGCCGGCGTCGAGCTACCGGAGGCCCGCGATCTCGAAGAACTACCCCCTCGTCCGGAACGAGAACTAGAAGGCATGTCCTCCGAAGACTGTGGGGTTCCCGCCTCGGCAACTGAATCATCCTGCAGACAGAGAGTCAAACAGCAGTAACAGGCGCGATAAGATGCAAAGCATCAAAATCAGAATGTGGCATTACAGTCATTGGAAGAATGGCAAAATATTTGGCAGTTTTTAATAAAAGCAATAGCATATCAGTATTTGCTGATTATGAAAACTATCAAGCAATTTTAATGCAGAGCAATCAACAATAAAATCAAAGAAATGCAGCAGTATGGTAATTAAACACAGGAATGGCAGTATTCACCCAAACCAGTGAGCTTCACAGCTAACTCATCAGCCCACACCGTCAGAGCACCGCCGGAGCATCGCCGGCAGTCAGTCAGCGCCGCCAGCAGCCCACCTTCCCTTGGCATGCCTACACTCCCAAATCCAGTAGCCACCGTGCGGAACAGTCCACCGGAGCCCAACTGCCACGGCCAGCCATCGCAATCGCGGCCCGAGAGCCACCAGCCCGTGGGAGCCCCAGCCGCTACTACCCACCGCCGTAGCTGCAGCCCAAGCCTGCCAGTTTGCAGCCGCAACCCGCGTGGAATGGGCCTGCCGCTCCAGGTCCGTCGGGGACCACCAACCGCCGGCGAGCCGCAAGAGAAGAGCAAGGCATACAAAAAAAAAGAGGGGGAGGATGAATCGGAACTTACCGTTGCCGGCGAGCCGCGGTCCAACCAATCCTGGAGCGTCTGATCCATGCCGCCGTTGCAATCTCCCCACACCACGCCGAAGCGCCTCACGTGCACACCAGCCATGAGCACTCCCTCAGCGCACTCCTCGTGTGCCGCCGCTGCAAGGGCAGGAAGCGGGCGCCACCGCTGCAGGAGAAGAGGAGGAAGACGCAGCCCTTTCGCGTGAAGATAGAAGAGATGAAGAAGAGGAAGAGGCGCGGGTTTGGTTTTTTTTGGAGGAAGAAGAAAATTTATTTTTCCCTCCGTAAGGCTTATGCATGATGCTTGGAAAAGAAATAAATGCATCAACGTGACCAAGTAGCATGCAATTCTTGGCACTACCAGGCAGTCCCAAGCAACAAAGAAGAGAAATTTTGGTAGTTATGGCAGTTGGCCAGTGGGGCCCGCACAAGAAATAAGTCAAAGTGCAAAATGCAAAATGACCATGACAATTGCGTTCCAGCCCTTGTCATCTCATGGCCTAAGCATCAAGTGTAGAATATGCAGTGTCCAGCACGTCGCTCACAAATGCACCATGTGGGTAATTTACAGAAAACCCCCTGCATTTTGAAAAATTGCAAATCTATCCCGGAAGGACGCAGAAAGTTTGTTTCAGAGCAGACATTTGTCGATAGACAGTAGAATCTCAAATGTCAACGCATAGACACAGTACAGCAACCAAAAAGCAGTTTGATTGGGTAATTTACAGTAAAGCCCAAAAGTAGTGGATATTTGCACATAAGTCCTCACCTTTGCAAGCAATTTGAATCGCAGCAAAATAAGAGATCCAAGCATGCATCTCGGTAGGAGTGCCAATCTCTGCACCGCAACCTCGGCAATCAGCATATTGCAGTTCCTTCCAGGGGAATAACCCTGGAGTTATCACCTTGTTTTCTAGGATCTCATCCTAAGCGGATAAGACTCGTCTGCCCCTTTGGATTTCCGCGGGCGCAGAATCCATCTTGCTTGACTTTGACCCTTTGGATTTCCGCGGACGTGGAATCCAGCTTGCTTGACTTTGACAAGGCGGTCAATGTCGTTTGCCCCTTTGGATTTCCGCGAGCGCGGAATCTAGCTTGCTTGACATTGACCCGGCAGTCAATGTCGTTTGCCCTTTTGCATTTCTATGGGCACGGAATCCAGCATGCTTGACTTTGACCGGGGGGTCAAGGTCCTTCGCCCCTTCAGATTTCTGCGAGCGTGGAATCCAGTTTTCTTGACTTTGACCAGGCTGTAATTGTCCTTTGCCGCTTTGGATCTTCGCGGGCGCGAAATCCAGCTTGCTTGACTTAGACCGGGTGGTCATTGTCCTTGGCCCCTTTGGATCTCCACAGGCGCGGAATCCAGCTTGCTTGACTTTGATCGGGCGGTCATTGTCCTTTGCCCTTTTGGATTTCCGCAAGCGTGGAATTCAGCTTGATTGTCTTTCACCGGGCGGTCATTGTCCTTTGCCCCTTTGGATTTTCATGGGAGCGGAATCCAGCTTGCTTGACTTTGACCAGGCGGCCATTGTCCTTTGCCCTTTTGGATTTCTGCGGGCACGGAATCCAGCTTGACTTTGACCGGGCGGTCATTGTCCTCTGCCCCTTTGGATCTCCGCGGGCGCGGAATCCAGGTTGCTTGACTTTGACTGGAAGGTCATTCTCCTTTGCCCCTTTGGATTTCCGCGGGCATGGAATCCTGCTTGCTTGACTTTGACCAAGCGGTCATTGTCCTTTGCCCCTTTGGATTTCCGTGGGCGCAGAATCTAGCTTGCTTGACTTTGACCGGGCGGTCATTTTCCTTTGCCCCTTTGGATTTCCGTGGGCACGGAATCCAGCTTTCTTGACTTTGACCGGGCGGTCATTATCCTTTGCCCCTTTGGATTTCCGCGGGTGCGGAATCTAGCTTGCTTGACTTTGATCGGGCGGTCATTGTCCTTTGCCCTTTTGGATTTCCGCAAGCGTGGAATTCAGCTTGCTTGTCTTTGACCGAGCGGTCATTGTCCTTTGCCCCTTTGGATTTTCACGGGCGCGGAATCCAGCTTGCTTGGCTTTGACCGGGCGGTCATTGTCCTTTGCCCTTTTGGATTTCCGCGGGTGCGGAATCCAGCTTGACTTTGACCCGGCGGTCATTGTCCTCTGCCCCTTTGGATCTCCGCGGGCGCGGAATCCAGCTTGCTTGACTTTGACCGGAAGGTCATTGTCCTTTGCCCGTTTGGATTTCCACGGGCGTGGAATCTTCCTTGCTTGACTTTGACCAGGCGATCATTGTCCTTTGCCCCTTTGGATTTCCGTGGGTGCAGAATCTAGCTTGCTTGACTTTGACTAGGCGGTCATTGTCCTTTGCCCCTTTGGATTTCCGTGGGCACGGAATCCAGCTTGCTTGACTTTGACCGGGCGGTCATTGTCCTTTACCCCTTTGGATTTCCGCGGGTGCGGAATCTAGCTTGCTTGACTTTGACCGGGCGATCATTGTCCTTTGCCCTTTTGGATTTCCGCAGGCACGAAATCCAACTTGCTTGACTTTGATCGGGCGGTCATTTTCTTTTGCCGCTTTGGATTTCCACGGGCGCAGAATCCAGCTTGCTTGACTTTGATCAGGCGGTCATTGTCCTTTGCCCTTTTCGATTTCCGTGGGTGCGGAATCCAGCTTGTTTGACTTTGACCATGCGGTCAAGGTCCTTTTCCCTTTTGGATTTCCACGGGCACGGAATCCAGCTTGCTAATCTTGACCGGGCTGTCAAGGTCGTGTGCCCCCTTTTGGATTTTCACGGGCGCGAGATCCATCTTCTTGGCTTTGACCGGGCAGTCAAATGTCCTTTGCCTTTCCTAGGCTTTCCTTGGCTTTAACGGGGCAGTTAAAGTTCTTGGCTTCTCGGATTTCCTTGGGTAGGAAATCCCATGGCTCGACCTTTGGACAGGATGGTCAAGGTCCTAGCCCCTTTTTCGGATTTCCTTGGGCAGGAAATCCCGTGGCTCGACCTTTTGACTGGATGGTCAAGGTCCTAGCCCCTTTCTCGAATTTCCTAGGGTAGGAAATCCCATGGCTCGACCTTTTGACCAGATGGTGAAGGTGCTAGCCCTTTCCTCGGATTTCCCCGGGTAGGAAATCCAATTGTTTGACCCTCTGACCGGGCGGTCAAGGTCTTTTTCTTTTCTTTTCTGGATTTCCGCAGGAGTGGAATCTAGTTGTTGGACCTCCTGACCGGGAGGTCAGGGTCCTTTTGTTTTTCCCTCTTGATTTTTCACGGTCGCGAAATCTCTTTGTTCGCCCTTGGTCCATGCGGACCGGGCCCTACTTCGCTTGACAAATTTCCTATTTGTCATGCCCCCATTTTTCTTTTTCTTGGGCTGGTACCCCCAACTACTCGGTTTACAACCGTCACACTGTCAGGCGTCCGGGTTGGCAAGGCTTGGTTAGCTTGTCGTATCCCGTCTCTTTGGATGATAACCTCATAATCCAGCTGATGAGTCCGACAACTTATCATTTTCTTGCTAGTTCTTCTTCTATTTGTGTTTTCAGCATTAGCATTAATTTTGCATCGGCTTTCGGCATCGGCTCATGCATTTGCATCATGCATAAGCATTGCATTCCCAGCATTTAGACCAGTAGGTGCACGCATCTTGCATTTGCATTTGCAATTGGCAACAAGTCATGACTTTCGGTGTATCCACCGGATAAGTGGCTTACCACCTATAGGAAACACCATCCTTCTGTGACCTCAAAATGTGGGTATCTTGTCAACCCTGAGCATCGGTCTTGGTTCCCTTCGTCCCTCGACCTCGCTCACGGAGGGGCATCTGTAGACACCCTGATTTTGAGGTGACTCATTGATAAGACTCTGGATGTTGCTATGGATATGGCTGACCCTTGAACCAATCCCTGAACCCGTAGCAAGCCTGCAGCCCAATCAAAAAACCAGGCCAATAGGGGAGAGCACCTACCTAGCACACCTACCTAGCACATCAACCTAGCACACCTACCTAGCACACCAACCTAGCACACCAACCTAGCACACTTCCCTAGCACACATAGGTGGCGCACTTAGCCAGCGCACATCCCTGGCGCACAACGCTGCGCAGGCTACGACTGCTGGCTTTCCACCTTCCTTGGTTGTTACCTTCAGTAGCGATTGTGCCATGGAATATTCCAGGCCTTTCGTCTGTTAGGCTCTCCTTATACCCGTAACTTATCCCTGAGAGTTCCCTATAAAAAGACCCCCATAGGCACCACTTTGAAAGGAGACGAAAATCCTGAGAGCTGAGAATCCTGAGCAGAAACCTTGCACCCAACCACTTTCCCCCTTGAAGCCCGACCTCTGCACGAGCTTCTCCACCAGTCCAGTAGCTTATTTTCATTCCCTAGAGCACCTTTTTGCGTCCTAGAGCCTTCAAAAGCAACAAGGATCTTCTTATCTCTGATATCACAAAGGAGGAACACTTCTTGAGGTAGGCATTCTACATCCTTTTTATTTTCTTAATGACATTTCAGAACTTGATGAAGCATGCTTAAAGCCTTACGTATGATCTGTTTCGTTCCATGTTCATGAAGGTTTTATGATATCATGCTTGTTTTTCTATGCAAATAATCTCCATGCTAATCCATGTTTGCACTTCTAGCATGTAATCTACATGAGCTATTGTTTCCTTGCATATAATATTTTGCCATGCACCATGTATTCCTTTGCACGTAGAAGCATGCGGATTTGATCGTCATTTACACATGTTTTGATTCGTTTTATCAAGATCATGTTTGTTTTTAAGTATTTCACACATTTGCATGCATGAACCCATCAACTTGCTTTGGTTTCAAATGCTTTGTTTTCATGATGATTCTTGATC
>JAMKQA010037388.1:0-12499 GCA_024699735.1 Posidonia australis | reverse complement strand
ACGGGCTGGTGGAGAGTAATGGGGAAGGAGACGAGTGTGTGTGAGCTCGTGAGTGAGAAAGGAAAGAAAAAGAAAGAAAAGGGAAAAGAACGAGCACGCGAACCGAGGTGACTGTGCATCCCCAAACCGGACTCCCCAAGGGTCCCAAAACACAGGCAGATGCACAGAAAACCAACCACAACCACACACAACCAAGAAGCAACAGATTATCCATTAATAAACCATTAAACACAATATTACAAATAATACATGGTTTATTATAAAAATGGATAATCGGGCCCTGATGTTACAAATAGTGTGTTCGGGTCCGTTTGGCAAAGCTTCATCTTTTGAATTCAAGTGTAGAAACTAACTTCTGGCTAAAAGCTGTCATAACCTAGCTTCTGGAAATATAAAAGAATTACTGTTCCAAAAGCTACATACTTCTAAAAAATTGTTAGTGTTTGGTAGAACTATTGGACCGTTATAGCTTCTCGAGAAAAACTATATGCTCAAAAGCTGTCCAAAAGTCCTACCAAATAGACCATTAGATTGAATTTACCTTTGTATGCAAGTGCGTAAATCCTAACAGAGCGACCAAACAACAAACACATGCAATTCTTAAGTTCAAAGTTAGCAAAGGTGAATAAATATGGATGATGTGCCGCTGGAATGGGAATTTTTATCCCTGAATTCCACCGCCACCACAAGCCTTCTTATTGTCTAAACCTTTACCAAAAAAAAACAAGCCTTCTTATTGTTATATTTTTCTTCTTGGGTAATTAACTATCCCATCTTAAGTTCTTCTAAAATTACATGTAGGTCATTTCTTTTAGTTTTGTTTTATTCTAATCGGATTGGATTATCACACTTAATTCATCGAATATTCTCAAAGTGCAAGACAATAAAGATTCATTTAGAACTTGCCTTTGGAATATGAATTAAAGACAAGTGAAAAAGAAAGGTAAATCTAGAAAAGTCATGTATTGTCATGTTTTTTATGGAAAATTTATGATTATATACAACAAGTTCAACTAGAAAAAATTTATTACAATACAAACTGGAATATTGAAAAAAAAAATTTGAATCCTTATCCTTATATGTGGATTATTCTAAACACTAAGGTCTCGTAAAAGTGAAAATTTTGGAATAGATTTTGGATATAAAATCTTGATTCTGTATACGTAAGTCAAGGTGAAATAGTTGCAAGATTATAGGTGAAAAAGCTATTTTGTGCTAAAAATAGATTCTCCTTTGATCAAACAAAGTATATACACATAATCAGTTTTGTCTCGATTAATGTGTAGAATCTTTCATTTCCACGAATATTTGGTTTAACAAGTGGTCATATCAAGATTCTGAAACTATTTGTGTAACGCCCAATGCGCTACACAATAGTACTAATACTACCTAATTATTTAATTAAAGTTAAATTAAAGGAATTAGCAAATAAGCATGTAAATAATTTAAACTAATTACCTGAAACAAAACTACATTGCTAACCTTATACTTGAAAACAATACACTCGTGAATGACATCAATGTCACCTAGTATGCGTCCCAAAACCCAAATCCTAAAATCTAGTGGAAAACCCCTAAAACTATCAGAGACACAAACATCGAGAAGCCAAGGTAAAATTCGGAAATCCATTTATAAATCATGCTTTTTCAAACACTTCTTTGCATTTTCTTTGAAATTCTATGCATCTTTGCAAATCATTTTTCATGCATTCTCGAGAAGCAAATCCTCATCTAGAGTTCAACCAAGAACATAATTTATTCTATATCTGTAACCATGCCGGCGACAGCCTCGGGATTGACGTGAAAGGCTAAATGCGCGAGGATCGGCAAAGTCACGGCAAAAATAAAAATAAAGTGCAAGAGTCGTCCCCTAGTCTATTAAAATGGAAGACGAGGAAAACCATTAAAAAACATTCAAATCATGCAAATAAGCCAATGGAAAAGTAGGTCATAAACCAGAAATGGGTAAAGATCCCTGTTACATACGAGGAAGGTATTAGCCACCCTCGTGCGCCTGAGAAATCGGTCTTTCTATAGGTTTCTCGTTTACTTATATGAAATGTCGGCTTTTCAGCCTTTTCTGTACGTCCAAGGGCGATATGCCATACCATGCTCAGTGAGTAGTGTCTTATGCAAAAATAAGGGTGCATGGGATGCAGGGTGTGTCCTAGTGCTCAGAAGGATCGCTCATATAATGCGTCAAACATTAATGCAAAGATATTGCATAAATAAGATCAATGATCTAAGATCTTTGAGCAATATTTCATCCTTGCTTTACTATATGCCAAATGTGATTTAACATGCATAGAAATGGCTAAAAACAGAATTGGGTCTTCCTGATATATCAAGGAAGAAAACCAAAAAAATCCAGAAGCAAATCAAAACAAGAAATCATGCTAAAAACTATGCGAAAACTACTGTGTGCTACTGAAAATCTGGTTGATGTGCTTGTTTGGTGCACCAGACTGGTGCTCCTGTCTGGTGCGCCACCTAGGTACTCTAGTGGGGGCCAAAAAGATGTGCCAAGGAAAACACAAAAATCCATGTAGTGCTATGTCATGTAATAAGGTATTCCAGAATGACATGCAATGCAAAGTCTTTGTAAAGTTGGAAAATATACTTTGAAAATCTAGAAAAATGCAAGCATGAGAAGATTTATGGACTTTGTGCTCAAGGGCTAGTAGCCTCACACAAGATCACATATTATTCATGCTAAATGAAAGCAACAAGGTTAAACCATGCCACCTGAATCATAGGCTGATGCACAAGAATCTCCATATAGGAGTAAGGGGCAATCAGCCTACTAGAATTTAGCCATGGGCTAAATATACAAAGTGTAAAACAACTTAGAAAACAATATCATTTTGAGCTGAAAACATGCATGCAAAGACACACAGTATCAGAGAATCAGAACCAGAAGAATCAGACTCGAAGTCATCCGAGAAACCATGCAGATGGGGATGCAAACAAGGTGATTTGCTCTCTGACTAGTCTGGTGCACCAGAATGGTGCGCCAGAGTGGTGCTTTGGTTTGGTGCGCCAGCTAGGTGCTCCAGAATGGGGATCCCCAGAAAATCTGAATCGGACTGCAGTCGGATTCAGAATCTGGTCCAGATTTAGAAATAAATGATTTTTCCTTAACCCAGATCAGTTTGTACAGATGATGAAAGACTAAAACATGATGAAACACTAACAAATGAATGTCTTTTATCATTTGATTCCAGATCATATAAAATCATGGGTTAATGGCTGAAATAATTGCATGGGGTTCTAAAAGATATAATAAAACATGAATGAGTGAACTTAACAACCATATGTAAAAGATGAATGTATTAAGATTAGATTTGCTGCATATTCCCTAGCATGTACGTGCATGAATCATGGATTCTTGTATAAAGAAACAGAGAAGAAAAACCACTCATAGGAATTACATGATGTAGATTTTTATCATATAGATCTTACATGTAGAGTATCTTGTATATGAAACAAACGTCTTATCATTAAAAACTCTCGTGTAAACAACATAAACTCAGATTTATTTATGAAGCTGGCATATTTTATTTGGTGCAAGAACTAAGATTAAAGATGGAAGGAAGGAGAGGGACCTACCTTGTCCAAGGTGTTCCTTCTTAGAAGACCAAAGATAATATGATCCTTGTTGCTTTGGAAGGGCTGGAAATGCTTCAGAATGCAAGGGAATGCTTGAGAAAATGAGATTGGGTTGCAGAAATCAGTAGATAGCTTGCACTAGATCTCAAAATGGCTGCCTATGGGGGTCTTTATATAGGATTTTGCAAAGGTAACTCCCATGGAACGCAGGCAGCCTCGTAAATGAAGAGCTAGGCGCAGATCCAAAGCATATTCGTTGGTGAAGGTTACAGACATGGGAAGTGGAAAGCCAGCAGTCAGCAGCATGAGAAGTGGTTGTGCGCTAGCTTGGTGTGCTAGGAAGATGCGCCAGATAAGTGCGCCTGTCTGGTGCTCCAGCTAGGTGTGCCACTGTAGTGCTCCTACTCGATGCTCCACATTGGTGCTCTAACTTGGTGCTCTCCCCTACCTGTCTGAATTTCTAATTGGGTTGCGGGCTTGCTATAGGTTTGTGGCTGGTTTAACTGATGGGATTGGGTTTGGCATATCCAAAGCAACATCTGGAAAATTTATCTATGAGCCACCTCAAAATCGGGGTGTCTACAGATGCCCCTCCCTGAGTGAGGTCGAGGGATGGAAGGAACCAAGACTGATGCTCAGGGTTGACAAGATACCCCCATTTTGAGGTTACAAAAGGATGATGTTTGCTGTAGGCAGTAGTCACTTATCCGACGGATGCACCGAATGTCATGACTCGTTGCCAAATGCAAATGTAAATGCGAAATGCGTGCAACTACTGATCTAAATGTTGGAGATGTGATGCCAATGCGAAAAACAAACGCAAGAGACGATCTTGAAAGTCGATGCAAAGCTGATGCTAGTGCTGAAATATTGGCAAAGATAAAAGAAATCCCACACACAGACGGAACCACTAGCAGGAAAATGATAAGTTGTCGGACTCATCAACTGGATTATCGAGGGTATCAACCTATGGAGGCGGGATACAACAAGTCAGTCAAGTCTTGTCAACCCGATCGCCAAACAGCATGACGGTTGTCAACCGAGTAGTTGGGGATACCAGCCCAAAGGGAAGGGGCATGACAAACATACTATTTGTCAAACAAGAAAGAAAGGGCCCTGTCCGCACGGACTGAGGGCAAGCAAAGGGATTTCGCGCCCGCGAAAACTCAAAAGAGAAAACGATAGAAAAGGACCTTGACCGTCCAGTTAAAAGGTCGAACAGCTGGATTTCGCGCCCGTGAAAATCCAAGGAACAGGAAAGGAAAAGACCTCGACCCCTAGGCCGAAAGTCGACTTTGATCACCCAGTCAAAAGTCAAAGAAAAGGATCTCGTGCCCGCAAGAATCCAAAACAGGAGAGGAAATGACCTCGACCGCCCGGTCAAAGGTCGACTCTGACCGCCTGGTCAAAAGCCAAGGAGAAGGATTTCGCGCCCCCAAAAATCTAGAAGAAACTAACCTTGACCGCCCAGTCAAAGGTCGACTCTGACCGCCCGATCAGAAGCCACAGAAAAAGGATTTCGCTCCCGCGAAAATCGAGGAGAAGCAAATGACATTGACTACCTGGTCAAAGTCAACAGGCTGGATTTCACGCCCGCGAAAATCCAAGAGAGGCAAATGACGTTGACCACCTGGTTAAAGTCAATAGGCTGGATTTCTCGTCGGCGAAAATCCAAGAGAGGCAAATGACGTTGACTGCCTGGTCAAAGTCAATAAGTTGGATTTCACGCCCACAAAAAATCCAAGAGAGGCAAATGACGTTGACCGCCTGGTCTAAGTCAAAAAGCTGGATTTCGCGCCTACAAAAATCCAGGAGAGGCAAATGACGTTGACCGCCTGGTCAAAGTCAACAAGCTGGATTTTGCGCCGATGAAAATCCAAGAGAGGCAAATGAAGTTGACCGCCCGGTCAAAGTCAACAAGCTGGATTTCGCGTCGGCGAAAATCCAAGAGAGGCAAATGACGTTGACCGCCCGATCAAAGTCAACAAGCTAGATTTCGCGCCAGCGAAAATCCAAGAGAGGCAAATGACGTTGACCGCCCGATCAAAGTGAACAGGCTGGATTTCGCTCCCGCGAAAATCCAAGAGAGACAAATGATGTTGACCGCCTGGTCAAAGTCAACAAGTTCGATTTCGCACCCGCGAAAATCCAAGAAAGGAGGTAGAAGGATCTCGTTCGCTTGGAAGGAGAACCTGAAAAAGCAGAACGATGATCCCTAGATTATCCCCTAGGAAGGAAATTGGCTGCAATGGTGCCCGAAAGGCAGAACTGTAACTGTGCTTGTTGTTGGTATTGTGGCACGGAAACCGGTGTTCTTGCTGAGATGCATGCAATATCCTCTGAAAGCACTCTGCTGAAGTTTTCGATCCAAACTAGCTTTGTTGTGGAGTTTTACAAAGGAGTGGGGACCTATCTGCAATTTGCCCAAAACTTGTGGACTTTATTACAAATTGTCCAATCATGACAACTTTCTGATTGCTGTATTGCCATGGTGTTGTGATATTTGATATTTTGCTGTATATCAACAAATGTCTGCTTCAAAAAACTTTTCAAATCCTTTGTAGACTATTCTACAAATTTAAGAAATGTAGGGAGTTTTCTACAAATTACCTGGTATGGTGCATTTTCGTAGACCATGTGCTGCATTTTTCACTACATTTTGAACCTCAACTATTAAATTATTTATAAGAGGGTCTCCCTGGATAACTGACAAGGCACATTATACATTTATTCCTGGTTCTTGGGATTGCAAATTGAGCTTATGCTGCATGGCTCTTCTTCCTGTTTTGTCTTTTCATTGATTTTATTTTCTTCACTTCCAAAGCAACATACATAGATATATATGCTTTGATTTTTCTCTTTTAATTATTCCTTAATGTGCGTGCCCTTTCTCCTTCCTCCCATTCTCTACTTTTCTCCTCACACGAAACCCATCGCTTCTCCCTCTCTTCTCTTCATCTCTTCTCCCATTGTCTCCTCCCATTGTCTCCTCTGCAAGGCGGCGGCGTTTTGGTGGTGCGGCGGAGGCTAGGCGAGGCGGAAGTGCCGATCAGTGGCGGCATGGACCGCACCCTTCAGGATTGGCTGGACAGAGGATCGCCGGCGGAGGTAACTCCCTTGATCTCCTCTTTTATGCATTTTTTGCTTGGGCTTGCATTTCTTTGTTTGCTTCTTGCTTGGATGGCCGGCGGCTCATGGGTTCCGGAGGGCACGGGTGATTCCGACGGTCTGTGGCTTGGGCTTGGCGGTTGAAAACCGCCGGTGGCAGTTGCGGCTTGCGGGGAGCAGTGGCCGTTCCGGCGAAAGGGTTGCGGTGGGATGGTGGTTATAGTGGTGACGAGTTGGCCGTTGGGGTAATGGGTTTGGTGTGGAGGCGCGGGTTGCGGGGATGACTGTGGTGTGGTGGAGGTGGAACGGGCTGGCTGTGACCAGGCGTGTTGGTTGCTGGGTTATGGTGGGTCGGCTGTGGATTTTGGTAGGAGGCGACTCATGGGTTGTCCATGTAGTGGCGGGCTGAAGTGGTGGTAATGGGTCGGCCGTGTGGTGGTGACGATGGTGGTGGGCTGGCTGTGGAGGTGCGGATTGGCGGTGGTATAGTGGTTCTAGGCTGGGGTATATATAAAAAAGGTTTACTGTTGTTTATGCTATACATTGATTGACTGAATGCCATGCTGCCATTTTCTAAATTTATTCACAAGTTGAATCACTTTAAATTATTTGCTGAACCATGCTTAAGAAAGCTGATAGTTTTGCAGAATGTGCCATTCTCGCGTATTTTAGCAAGAAAATATTGTCACATAATTTACACATTTACATGTAACGCTGAGCTGTGACTATATGCCCGTGTTATCTACATTTCTACCACTATATGTCATAGTACTAGACATGGAATTTGAGCCGACCCGATTCATGAAACAGTCGGTCGGGTCGGTCGCAACAAGCCATGGGTCCGGCACTGCCCATGGCCCGCATCTGGGCCGGGCCCACAGGCCGACGGTCATTTTCCACGCACAGCACGGGCCGGCCTGGCCCGGTCCGAGCGGTTCCCGTGGGCAGACTGGGCCTATCCGGCGGGCCCCCGCGGGCCAACGGGTCTGGCCCGACACGGCCCGCGGCCCGGTCCGGTCCATTTTCCATGTCTACATAGTACTTTGTTTAGATGACATGCCTTTTCTATTCTGTCTTTGACTGAAATGCAATACTTGACTTTGTCTTGGATTCCAGTATGTCGTTGTCTTGCTTCCTGTTTTAATGTAATATTTGCACTTTTTTTAGGATGATCCAGTTCCCGAGGAAGGAACGCCACAGCTCTTGCGGGATACGTCATCTAGCTCTCATTCCCGGTGGTGGGGTAGTTCTTCGAGGTCACGTGCCTCTAGCAGCTCCACTCCTGCCGTCCCTATTGAGGTAGGTCCAAACTGGAAGACAATGTGCATAGGACCTAAATCTGGTACTTCATTTGACAAATACACTTTCAGGAGTCCGGTAACTTTGAGGGGCGGCTGCTTAGCAGCCATCACATCTACGAGGGTCCTGACTTTGGTGTAATTTTCTTGCTTTGGTGTGCTTTAATCATTATAAATTGCTTTCTGACTTGTTAATTTTGTTCTTGATATTTCAGGTTGGTGACACAAACCGGATAATGCGGTGTCACTGGGCCCCGATGCTCGACCACTTCCACCGTCTGTTCAAGTTTCTGTAGGATTCTCTCCTTCACCGGTCTCCATTCGGTAGTTTACTACGCATACCGGTCGTTCATGGTCACTACAACTTCTTCCGAGCTCTGGTGGAGAGGTGGAGGTTCGAGACGCACATCTTCCATTTCCCGTTCGGAGAGCTGACCATCCTTCCTGACCAGTGGGCCTTGCTGACGGGCCTTCCCTTCGGCGACGAGCCGATTATTAGCGAGACTACCCACAGCCTGCACCTTGCTCCTGCACATCTGGGTCGTGTTCCTTCTAAGCCACCTAGGGGGAAACACATGATCACTGTGGGGTGGTTGAGAGAGTGAGACCAGTTCTGGCCTCACCCCGAGCCTGGTAGCGACGAGGCGGACTTCGTGCTGCGACACTTATTGCTGGACCTGTTGGCAATGATCTTCTGTGACTCGTCTGCATACTGTATTCACGCTGATTGGCTAGCATACCTAACCAACCTAGAGCATTTGGATCACTACGATTGGGTTGGAGTCAGCTATACCTGGTTGATATGTGGGCTTGACAACGTAGTAAGGCTGGGGCGTCGTTCTTATGTCGGATTGTATCCCTTGTTGACTGTGAGTGTTTACTTTCATTATTTTGCAAAACAAATTTCTTCTTTGATTAATATCTGATAAACTGACTTCTGTCTGCTATTGCCATTACTGGATTATGGAGCATATCACACGGGGGCATAGCTTTGGCCGCCTTCGTGACGAGCTTCTACCTCTCCCTCGTCAGTGGGTCGAGCCTGACCATCGGGCTGCTGCAGGGGTTTGTAGTTACGAGTCTTATCGGTATCTGCTTGACCTGGTAGAGCTTAAAGATGTATGTTTTGTTGTGCTATAGACTTCAATTCTGTATACTTGTATTACCTGAGTTGCTTATACTTGTCTGTTTTTGTAACAGGTTCACCTGCGCCCATTTGCTAGATACGATGGCTTTAACTGGGTACCACTAAACTCTAGCCGTGTTTTGAGAGATAAGCAGGTGAAATTTTACTGTATGAAGAAATCGACATACTTTCTCCCGGGGTGCGTGAGGCACCAATTTTTAAATGAATTTTGCATTCCTGCCCCTCCTTCCGACATGGATCACCCGGCCTCGACCCGTTCTGTGGCCTAAAGTCGGCATGCGACAGCTGTTGCCTCTCAGGACAGGCATGTCCTTCGAGAAGTCAATTATACGGATTATCTAGCTTGGTACAGACGAGTCGGGAAGTCGTATCTGTTTAAGGAGGCTGTGCAGGATAGCCAGCGCGGGATGTGATATGTCTCTGACTGGGCCAAGGTAAATTTACAGTAATTTTTGCTTAACACTTCTATGCATGCAATCAAGATAAATCTGATATTGATTAAATTCACAAGGCTTTGAGGAACAATTTGGTGCCTTTTACGAGGATATTCGATGGAAGAGGGTACGCTTTTTTGTTCTTTATAAATTCCCATTTTCATCACCAAAATGCCTAACACATTTGCAAATTTACAGGAATTGCACTAACGCAACATTATCCGGGTATTTCTTTTTCTTCTGCTCTTGCAACTTTGTTTAACAATTCTGGCCACTAACATAGGACTTGATATTCTTTTCACAGCAAGATTTCCCAGCCCACGAGGTGAATGCAGCTAACAATGGGGATTTCACTATGAAAGCATCTGAGGAGGATCGTTCTGACACTGAGGTTTCCCAGAGGGTTTAGAGTTCTGCAGCCCGCTCTCAAGCTGCTGCTGCTGCCCAGTGGTCGCGTCGGATCAACCGACGAGGAGCTCGTCTTTTGGCTAAGAGTTTTCAAGAAGCGTCATCCGACGAGGAGGAGTCGGACGAGGAATAGCCATCTTTTAATCTTTTTGCTATAAATCAAGCTTTGTATAAACACTGTGCCTTGAACATTGTAAAATCTGTTTTGAGAACTGTTCTGGAATGACAAATCTATATTTTGGAATGCGCCCCTTTTTAGGGGTATTGTCCGTGTGTTGTATGAAATTTCTATGCAGGTTTAAGAAGATGGCGTCGATTTGGCGAGGTTGATACTTTAGGGGAGGTGCCGTCGAAATTTTCAACTAGGGGGGTGCGCCACCTTGGTGCTCCTCCCAAAAATGGTCATCTTGCTTTCTTTTTTTGCTAAGACCCTTTGCTTCTTCCCTATATAAACTTGCATTCCCAGCGAGATATACTGCCGCCCTCACTGTAGAAATATTCTCAAGCTTTCCATTTTACTTGTAGCTTTTTGGGCTCCTGCTGCGCTTCATTTTGCATCACAATGGTACGTAAATTCCCTTTTTTGGAACAAATCTTTGCACACGTATGTGTTTTCTACTGGTTTCAGTTGATTTCTTCATTCCTTGCTTCATGAGAAAGACAGCAATATACTGATTTTACAGAGATGCATATGGCTTTCTTTATATTTTACAAAGATACTTCGTTTTTCCTGTTATTCGTAGGGTTCTATGCACATTTGAGACCCCCACAGCATCATGGATTTACAACAAGATAAATCATCTTGAGCATGCTTTTTGATTCACATTCTTTATGTCTTTTCTCCATATTGAGATCATATTCTGCTGGATTGTTTTGTTTGCCCCATGCTTATGTCTAGTTTTGCTTTTTTTTTCCTGCCATATCTGGCCCAAAACTTGCGTCCACAGGGCTATCCCACCATGGTGACACCGAAATACTGTTCTGATGCCCTACGCGCCTGGATTGATGCTTTAACGGCCGTAGATCGCAAGCAAATGTGGATTTGGGGCCTGTCTTCCACCGTATTAAACATAGCTAAAGTGGAAGTGAACTGGCACTTGCTATGTGCTGTGGCTCGATTTTGGAAGCCGGCTTTCCACGTATTCCGCTTCGGGCATACGGAATTGACTCTGACCTTGGAAGAAGTTAGACGAATATGTGGCCTGTCGCCATTCATGGCTCCTTCCGTCTTTACCTGCCGTGATAGTTATGCTTCAGTCCTGAGTCAACTGATTGGCTTAACTCGAAGTGTCTGTGAGAAGAGCCTTATATGCAAGGATGGATCAACTACCATGCTGCGCTTGGATTATTTTGATAAAGTTATTGCTTCCCGTTCCTCTTTAAGTGGCATGTGGCTTCATGGCTTTGTGGTGCATTTCCTTGGGGAGCTTATTTTTAGCCATTGTCGGATGACTGTGGCCGTTGAGGTAGCAGAAATAGCTTTGGCGATGGTCACTCGCCAAATTGATCTTGCTCCCATTCTCCTTGCAAAGACCTATATCGGCTTGGACTGGGCATTGAAGCGTTCCCAGCATTTCTATAATTGTGGCGCTCTGGTGCAAGTGAGTAAGCTATATTTTACCATTCTGCTGTGCTTATTTAACTGTGCTCTGTTCTGCCAGGTTTAGTTTGCTGCTCACATGGGAGTGGAGATTCTATGCCCTCAGCATTCTGCGTTTGAAGCCTATAGCCGTATCAACCATTCAAGGGCACTTCCTGGCTGTAGACACTCCGATTTTGAGATGACTCATTGATAATTTTCCAGATGTTGCTTTGGATGTGACTGACCAAATCTAAACCTATAGTAGGCCCGCAGCCCAATTAGAAATCTAGACAAGTAGGGGAGAGCACCTAGCTGGCACAGTTACTTGGCATACTTAGCTAGCACACCTATCTAGCACACTTAGCTAGCATATTTACCTGGCACACTTAGCTAGCACACCTACATGGCACACCTAGCTAGCACACCTACCTGGCACACATAGGTGGCACACATAGCTGGAGCACCAACCTGGCACACCAACCTGGCGCACAACCACTTTTCTGGCTGCTGGCTTTCCACCTCCCATGGTTGTTACCTCCACCAACGAATATGCCATGGAATCTTCCAGGCTTTTCGTCTACGAGGCTGCTTGTAATCTCCATGAGTTACCCTTGAGAGTTTCCTATAAATAGACACCTATAGGTAGCCATTTGAGAGATTAGAAAGTTGAAGACACACAATTGCAACCAGAATTCTACAGCTGTCCCTTTGAGCTCCTAGCTTTCTTCTTGCATCCAGAGATACTCTCAGCCCTTCCAGAGCATAAAGGAACTTATTATCTTGGGTCTTCTTTGAAGGAACATCTAGGACAAGGTAGGCCTTCTCACTTTTCCTTTAATTCTTGTTCTTTTACATTGGAATAAGGCATGTTAGAAACTTACATATGGTCTGATTTCCTTTATGTTTTCATGAGA
>JAMKQA010037387.1:0-11005 GCA_024699735.1 Posidonia australis | reverse complement strand
TATATATATAAATATATATCTGTATATATATATATATTTATATATATATATATATATATTTTTTATATATGTATGTATGTATGGCGAACCATTTGGTGACCCGTGGCTGAACCAATTCACAAAGCATCGTCCGTCGTCGTTGAAAGGTAAGGTTTGTGTTGTGGAGAGTTAGGGTTGGCTGGAGTTGTTGGTGAAGATGCTGGAGATTATAGCGTGTCTAGAGGAGCATTGGGTGCGGCTGGCGACTTTTCTGCTAGTTGGTGAGGTAGATAGGTGGTGGAAGTTTATTAGGCGGCTAAAGTTCCCAGACTCAGTCACTGTTAGCATCCAATGGAAGGATTTCATGGCGGCCTTCTATGACAAGTATTTTCCCACTTATGTGAAGGAGTAGCTTCGTCAAAATTTCTGGAGTTTAGAGTAGGGCACGATGTTAGTGCTCGAGTATGAGACTGTGTTCGCCTGGCTGGAACACATTGCTCCTGCCTATGAGTCAGAGGAAGAGCAGGTGTAGAGGTTTCTAAACGGCTTGAACCCAGGGCTACGAGTGAATGTGATGGGTTGTCAGTGGCAAACCATGGAGGACATGGTTGGGATGGTGTATCACTTCGAGGCGGAGCATCAAAAGTTTCCAGAGTGTTGTTCCAAAGGGAAGGGTAAGTTTTCTTTTACCTCCCAATTTTCATTCTCTGGTCCTCCAAGTGCTAGTAGTTCAGGTAGCCCTGAGGAGAAGCAGATGGCGAGGTCCAGTGTTTCCTATGCAGGCCGGCAGAGTTTTGCTAGGAGTAGCGGAACTAGCCTTAGTCAGACATTGTCCAGTGCTCCCAGTGGGAACTAGTGCTTCAACTGTAGTTAGGTGGGACACATCTCTGCATATTGTCCACATCCTCAGTAGCCTTCGGCCTCAGTGGTGTGCTACAATTGTGGGAAGGTGGGACACATTTAAAGATATTGTCTGAAACCATAGAAGGCAAGAAGCGCATCGCAGCAGCCGACTAGGGGATGGGTATTTACCATTGCAGCTCCAAGCGCTGGGTCTTCCGGAGATGTTGTTGAGGGTAAGAATGATTAGTTGGTTCTATAACCCTCTACGATTTGTTGTAATCTCTTTGTAATCTGGACATCTACCTGATTGTATGGATGTGTGGTGTTGTTGTTTTTTGTTTGGCCATCAAGTTCTTTTATTGTGGTTGGCCGGATGGCCAAAGTATTGTTCAACTCAGGGAGTTCTTTCTCCTTTATCTTTGAGTCTTTTACGGCGAAGTTGGGAGAGAGACCAGCTAGATTAGCCTTTCATCTCAACATGATGATGCTACAGGGGGAGTACAGTTTGGCATAGAGATATCTGCGGTTTGTCGACTTGGCGCTGAATGGTAGAGAGTTCGACGCCAACTTGATCATGATGGACATGCAGGAGTACGATATGATACTCGGCATGGATTGGTTGGCGCAGCAGTCCACTTTGATCGACTGTGCTCAGAGGAGAGTTTATTTTGGGTCTCCTGAGGATGGGTCTTTCTTTGTGCATGGTGGGTGTCAAGGTGAGCAAAATCTTGTCATTTCAGCTATGAAGGCTTATAAGTCTTTGGTCAGTGGTTGCGTGGGGTATCTAACTAATATAGTTACCGCTACTTCTCCTGAGTTGGGTGTTCACAACATCTCTATGGTGTGTGAATATCTTGGCATTTTCCCTGATGATTTGCCTAGTATGCCACCTCATAGGGAAGTAGAGTTCTTAATAGATCTAATCCTTGATTCTGGTGTTGTGTCGAAGCCTCCCTATCGCATGGCGTCAGTGGAATTGCGAGAGCTCAAGACTTAGTTGCAGGAGTTGCTAGATAAGGGGTTTATTAGGCCAAGTGTGTCTCCATGGGGAGCACCTATTTTGTTCGTCCGCAAGAAATATCGTTCGCTCCGACTATATATAGATTATCGGATGTTGAACCAAATCACAGTAAAGAACAAGTATCCCTTACCCTGCATTGATGACCTGTTCGACTAGTTGCAGTTTGTATCCGTGTTCTCAAAGATTGATCTGAGGTTAGGGTATCACCAGTTTAGGATATGAGACGTAGACATTCAGAAAACTGCTTTTCGGACGCGGTACAGGCATTACGAGTTCACGGTCATGCCCTTGGGCTTGACCAATGTACCAACTGCATTTATGGATTTGATGAATAGGATTTTTAGCCCTTTCCTGAACCAGTTCGTTGTGATTTTTGTTGATGACGTGCTAGTCTACCCCTGATGTGGAGACTCACGCCTTGTACTTGAGAGCGGTTTTGGATACTCTGAGGCATCATCAGTTGTATGCCAAATTCTCCAAGTGTGAGTTTTGGTTGAGTGAAGTTATGTTCCTCAGCCACATGATTTCTAGAGAAGGCATCAAAGTGGATCCTGCCAAGGTCAAGGAGGTGAGCAGTTGGGAGCAACCCAGGACTGTGATGGAGATTAGGAGTTTCTTGGGTATGGTGGGCTATTATAGGAGGTTTATCAAGGATTTCTCCACTATAGCTGCACCTTTGACAGAGTTGACCAGGAAGGGGGTTTCATTTTGTTGGGACCAGAATTGTGAGGCGTGTTTCCAAGAGCTGAAGTTTCGTCTGGTTTCTAACCTTGTGTTGACACTACCTTCTGGAAGTGGTGGCTTCATTGTGTATAGTGACTGTAACCATGCTAGCGACAACCTCGTGTGTGGTGCGAAAGGCCTAATGCACGAGGACTAGCAAAGTCACAGCAAAAAGCGATAAAGCAATGATAAAATATGGGAGTCGCCACCTAGTCTACTTAACAACGGGAGACGAGAAAAACCATTTTAAAACAATAAAATTATGCAACAAACCAATGGAAAAAGTCACCATGAACCAAAAAATGGGTATGGATCCTTGTAACGCACAGGGAAGGTATTAGGCACCCCCATGTACCCGAGAAATCGGTCTCTCATGGCTTCTTCATTTACTCATGTGAAAATGTTGGCTTTTCAGCCTATTTCTGTACGCCTGGGGCGATATGCAATGCAATGCTACATGCAAGTTGTGCCTAGTGTTGTACCTAAAACTAAATGCAGGCGAAGTGAGGAATGCATCATTTCCCACTGTTCAGCTATGCTACTTGGGGTCTGAATCATGCATCAGTACAAAGAGTTCCATTGACAAGAGCCCAAAAGGCAACCAATTCACCAGACCCAAGTAGTAAGTGTCACTACTTTACTAGGTGCAAAGCTAATGCAATCATAGTTATTAGACGATAAAACTATGCAATTATAATCATGGTATATCCAAGAACAAACATCAGAAAAATCAGAGCCCATGGCAATCAGGGGAACATGTAAACCATGATGCATCCTGTGACCAGACTGGTGCGCCAGCCTAGTACGCTAGTTATGTGTGCTAGTGATGTGTGCCAATGATGTGTTCCAGTTTAGTGCACTCCAGATACTCTGTTTCAGACTGCAAATTGAACTCAGAGCCTGGGGAGAATGCATGTGATTAATTGTGTTAATGACAATTCAGAGGACTAACCTAGATGCCAAGGGACACTATCACACTAATCCGCCAAGTCTAAAATATTCCTCCCACACTCTATCTATCCATGCATGTTTATGGGTTCTCTTGGGGTTGTTACAGCCAAGGATGGCTCTAGAGGTGTGTGGGACATCCTAAATGAGTGGAAAACATGGGAGGTCTACATGATATGTGAGTGGTGTGCCACAACCCTTACTTAATGGCCGATAGCCTCATAAGGGCCTTGATCCACCATAAAAAGACCAAATAGTGCAAATAAACACACAAAGTAAATAAACAGTGCAAGCACTTTTACAAATGGCATACATGAATCATCATCATGATAAATAAACAGTGCAAATGATTAAACTGAACCGTACACAACCCATCCACAGTCGATCTCATAGCATGGTATCCTATTTAAAACAGCCTAGAGAAAAGAAAGACAAAGGTTTGAGGTAGGGAGCTACTAGAGGTGTTTCTCACCTTCGGTGACTCGAGGTGTCTCCTTCTCGATGCCTTGGACACGGTTGAGGATGCTTAGGGATGCATGGAACACTCTGGAGGTAAGTGCACTAGTTGCCAAGAGAGCTTAAAGTGTGGTGTGTGGAGAGCTTTTAAAGGAAATGGAAAACATTGAAACATGAATGCCAAAGGACGTGAAGGCCAAGAGACTATCGTAGGCTTGTAGGGGAATATCAAAATAGGTGAGGACCCAAGTGTCCATTTGCATATGAAGGTTACAAGTGGGGAAAACGAATAGGCAGCAACCAGCGCCCTGAAACAGGGTCGTGCGCCTACATGGTGCTCCACATTGGTGCTCCATTATGGTGCTCCACATTGGTGCTCCAGGATAGTGCTCTCCACCTGGCTGCCTGGGTTATCAACTGGACCATGGGCTTGCGGTCACAGTTTGTGTGATGATCTTAGGCTAATCAAAATGTCAGGTAGGACTTGGATGTGGTCTGGCCTACTGTGTCTGAAGCAACATCCTTCTGTAGAGTTTGCCTATGAGCCGCCTCGAAATTGGAGTGTCTCTAGTGACGCCAATGGTGTTGGGTTGGGGCATGTTCTGATGCAGCATGGCAATGTCATCGCATATGCTTCGTGCTAACTGAAGGATCATGAGAAGAATTACCTGTGGCAATGCTAGTGGAACCCTGCATGGCTCTCCTAGGTGAGTGGATGCACACAAGGAGTCCCGATACGGTCATGATAAAGATGGTGAAACTATAGAAGACGACTGGGCTCAGAAACACCTAGGAATGATAAGAAAAGGATAAGGAAAGGAGTCGTCACCTAATCTTTTAATGGAAAGACGAGGAAAACCAAACACAAAGGCAAAACCAAAAGAAATCAAGGCAAAGAAAACATATGCATGCTCCGTGCCTAATGGATGTAGTGCACAAATCAATGTAGGCCACAGAAAGGGTAAGGATTCTTGTTACACATGGGGAAGGGGTTACCCGAAGAAATCGGTCTTTCTAGGTTTCCTGCTTGCTAATGGCCTACTATGTGTATGTTTGTCAACTCTAAATGCACATACCTAAGACGACTGTGAAAACATGCCAACTCAAAGAGAAGAAGTGAATAAAAAGGAAAAATGTTAATTCGAGGGACAATGTAGGCATCGCTAATGCCACTTTACTGTGCACCCGTGGGCGATGAAGAAAATCATGAAATTCAAGAATACTCTGAAAGCGTCATGCAAATCGGCAGAAACTTGAAGAAATACGAGAAAATCAAATGGGAGAAAATAATCCTCATTTGGGTCCATGTTGGCATTGTCAAGTCGGTTAATGTACGCCCTCAGGAGATGGAAATCCAAATTAAATTAAAATCATGAAAGTCGGAAGAAATCCGAGAAACAATGTGAAAATTGAGTTTGGAACGAGTTAGAAATGTGTACATGATGCAAGGAAGATGGCATGAAAAAATATGCATGAAAAAGGGGAACAAAATGTACAAAATACATGTGTAAGTAAAAAGTGTAAATTCTAGGGCTTTTTGTGCAAAATTAATAAGGCAAAACTAGAGACCAAATAAAGCTCTCCCCCTTGTTAATAAAATGCAAGTAAAAGACACTAAAGCATATTGCATGATTGAGCATATAGGGCATGCATTCTTCTCCCCTGAGTCCACCTACAGTCTACGAAGGGCAATTCTGGTAATCCGTTCTATAGCTTTGGCGTAGGACGTGTTGCTAGTTTGTCCCCCCTTGTCTGGGGTCGTGTCGGTGTTAGTAGAGGGTACAACTCCATGCTACTGCAGGAGACGAGGCCACCAACGCACCACTCATTCACTGCCTCCACTTTGGCCAGGATTTATAGCGAGGACCTTTACTTTCTAGCCTGAGTTGGAGACCTATTTACCCGTGTGTGATCCCGGAGTAGATGACCTTCTAGGAAACACTTAGCTGGTGAGACAGTGCATGTTAGTTGCATCCATGTACATGAATGCCATTCACGCCAGCATACAAACTGCATTTTGTCTCTAGTCTAACCCCTGCCAGTTTTCTTTTTTCCAGGTTGTAGAGTGTGAGTTCCTTGGCCACTGCTTGAGCATTCTTGCCTTGGCTCCCCTGATTGCGACACCTTGTTGCCGATCATCTTTTCCTGAGTTATCCGTCACTTTGACGATAGCTCGTCCTAGGAGTCATCCCTTTGTTTGCCATCGTAGCTCGGTTCTCACCCGTTCCTAGTCAGCTATGGCCCAGCGTACTAGTGAGTCTCTTCCTGCCACTGTTGTTCCCGAGGGCACCTCCTTTGCGGTCCCTCATACTCTTGCTGTGTCTCCAGCCATTCCTTCTGTCCCCTTCATGCATCACGGAGGTTTGGTCCCCCATCCTGTAATACATTTGCTAACCACGACCAATCTGGAGCCAGGCACTGAGTCCATCTCAGTGACCCCAACTCGGGTTCCAGATGTGTCACTGACGGCCCCACTTTCTCAGGGTTCCTTTTCTTTTAGCACTCTGCCCACTGTGGCAACATCTCTTGAGATCTCCCTGCCTCCAGGGCAACCCATTACTGTCCCACCTTTGACTTTGGGACCTCTGATTATGCCATCCCTCACTATCCCTGAGGGATCCCCTACCGTACAGGTGGAATATCTGCTGGCCCTCGCCCAAAAGATCGAGGGCATGGCCTTTGCCGTTCAATCCACCATTGACCCTAACATTCCTGAGGCTCCTCGGCAGCCTACTCCGGTGTTCCAGGAATCAGTGTCACCACCTCAGCCCTCACCCCAACTCCTCACTGCACCCACATTAGGTGTGATACTACAGGCTCAGACACACCACTTCCCGGCACAACATTCAACTCAAGCATCTAGTGGTCAACCCCTCGGGTTGGCAGGAGTGCAGTATCCTTAGAGTTTGCAGCCTAGCGTCGTACCGCTGCAGCAACTGTTACTCCTACACTCAGCATCCACTGCCACATAGTTTTCAGTTCATCCTCCCTTTGCACACCATCAGGTCCAAGCACCTTCACCTCCACAATCACACCCAGCACTCTTGCACGGATATACTGGCCATCATGTCGCAGCACTAGGTGGCATGATGGTGGATCCGGAGGAGCACTTAGGTGCAACCCACACAGCATATGCGGCCCTTCCCCCTACTGCATCATCCTCATTGGCAGCAGCTCCAGATACCCTCCTCGCTAGGGTAGGTGACTTGGAGAGAGCACTTCAACAAGTGCAGAGGGGCGATCGCCAACCCTACGGATTCCGGGACCTCTATTATTTCCCAGAGGCGACACTCCCACCGCAATTCCAAATCCTGGATTTCGAGAAATATAACAGTAAGGGTTGCCCTAGTTCACATCTTCAGGCATATTGCGGAGATCTCGCTTAGCTTCAGGCTGACAAAGGGCTACTAATCCGCCTCTTCCAAAAGAGTCTCACCGGTCCGACCCTCAAGTGGTTCACGTCGCTTGATATGGGCTCGATCAAGACTTGGAATGACCTCTCGCAGGTGTTTATGGACCAATATGCCTTTAACCTCGACTTGGTCCCAAAGAGGGAGGACCTTGTTGCCACAAAACAGAAGCCCAACGAGCCGTTCGAGGAGTATGTCGGCCGATGGGGTGCCCTTGCATCACAAGTAAAGGACAGGCCCTCCGATGAGGAGTCTATCAAAATCATTATCTGAGGAGCGTAGCCTGATGTTGGGGCTCTGTTGAGCATTCAACCTGTCACCACCTTCCCATCTCTGATTCGGGCAGGCGTGTGCGTAGAAAGCTCCCTCCGTAATGGTAGCTTCCCTGCGCTCGTAGCTTTTGCCAAACAAGCCTCATCTTCGAATCACCAGGCGAGCAGTAGCTCTCGCAACGGCGCTGGCACCAGTTACCCTAAGAGGCAAGATCCTCCTAAGCCTGCCGTCGCATACGTAGGGTCAGCCGTCACGCAAGTCAATGTGGTGAACCAACCAGGCCCGAGTCAGTTAGTTTATGCATCCACATCTAGGGCACTACACACACAACAGATCACTACCACTGCCCAGCCGGTGAATCCCGCGGTACCGATCCGGCAAGGACCTTGCCCAGGGCAGAGAAGGCCTCTTCGTGCTGCACGACAATATACACCACTTGTTGAGCTGCTGAGCGCCATCCCCCTAAGCTGGTGTCACTCCTGAAGCTCCAGGAGATCCTCCCCCCACCGAATCCTCTTCCAGGATGGTATAACACGAGTCTCTGCTGCAATTTTCACCGCTGCATGGGCCACTCCACAGATAATTGCATGGCTCAGTGGAACTCCATTCAGGACTTGATTGACTGCAAGGTCCTCATCATCGACACCCAGGAGGCACACACTGCACCTGCACTACCACTTACACAGGCACAAGCACCATCAACTCATACCAACATTATCAACCAGCCCATGCTGCGCATGACAACTCAGCAGGCGTTGGGACCTTAGGAGTCCATTTCATCTCCACCTTTGGGTCTACGACATTTGTAGTAGACCCCTCTGACCTAATTCACATCAGGGGTAAGCCCTCCCCTACTCATTTTATCATCTGATTCATGCCGGTCCTGAGTCAGTGGTCCACATGATACGGCTGACCGCAATGGTGGAGCGTACCGCTGCACCGTTGACCACGCATTTTGGGTCACCCATTGGCCCACTTATCTCTTGTCCAACCTCTTACCTAGAATCCTATCCAATCTTGTCCAATCTCTTGCCTAAAATCCTATCCAATCTCTGGTCCAACCTCTTACTTAGATTCTTGTCGAACCTCTTACCTAGTATCCTATCCAATCTCTTGTCCAACTTCTTACCAAGATTCTTGTCCCATCTATTGTCCATAATCCTGTCCGATCTCTTGTCCAACATCTTTCCTAGAACCCTGTCCAATATCCCATTCATCATCCTGTCTAGTATCTTGTCTAATCTCTATTCCTGTGTCTTGTCTCGTATCTTATCCAGCCTCTTGCTCAGCTTCCCATCCAATATCCTATCTAGCTAGACCCCCTCATCAGCAAGCCCTTCAATCTTCTAGGACAGTCCCTTGTTTAGTCACTACTTCTTCAACCAGGCAGGAGCAGCCCTCTACCGACATCACATCTCAACTGAAGAAGGTCAAGGCTGATATCTCCATTTGGGATCTCATTCGTACTTCTTCAAAGTGTAGAGAGACCTTCCTAAGGGTATTTCAGGTTGCTCGAGTCTCCCCCAACATAGAACCATCCACTCTTGAGAATATGATGGGCATGATTGCAGAGCCACATGTCATTTCCTTTTCCAGTGAGGAGTTGCCTCCGACAGGAGTCAATCATAACAGGCCCCTGTTCATTACGACGCAATATCAGAGCTTCTGAATTCCCCTCACTTTGGTTGATAATGGCGCAAGCCATAGTGTTTGCCCTTTGCACACAGCAAATAAAATCGGATTCAAAGCTGAGGATATCATACCAATTGCGAAGGGAATGACGGCTTTTGATAACACGCATCACAACAGGCTAGGGATGCTGGTTATTCCTCTCGTCTTAGGGCCTGTAGTCGAATTCTATATTACAGATCTGGAGCCCTCTTTCAATCTTCTACTTGGGCGCCCTTGGTCACACAAGCATCAGGTGATCCTCTCGACCCTCCACCGCATGGTTAAGCTCCGCTGCGGCAATGACATAGTTGTTGTTACAATGGAAGATCTTGACCAAGAAAATGTCGAGTCGGTCTCCGCTATCTCTCTCCATACCGTCCCAAGCCATCCGATGTGCTGTGGGTCAACCGTTTCGAGCCTGTCAATTTCATTCCGACCCTCGAGCGTGTCAGTCACTTGACCGTTCGTGGCAATCCCCTTCGGATGATCGAAAACGTATGTCTCAAATGGGGATACAAGAAAGGAACACCACTCGAGCGACACAGCCAAGGAATCTCCGAGCCCATCCAAGAGGAAGAAAAGCGAGAGCTTGAGGGATCAAACTATGAGCGATAGCTACACAAACATGGATAGTGCGCACCAGGAGGTACAATCAGATTTTTATTCCATCAAACCTCACCAACTTTGTCATTGCAAGGATACTTGATCCCAATCAGAGTCAAGCAACTGCTGAAAAGAGTCAATGTCAGATGGTGCAATCATAGCCTCAATCGCCGGTAGTCACTTCAACAGCATCAGTTACCGCTCCAACAGCGATCCTCGCAGTGGTAGCCCTACAGGTTCTTGTACCAACAGAGTCGTAAGTGCAATCCCACCAAGCCTTGAACAACAGTTACACCGGTCACATAGTCTAGATAAGCTAGAGGCAAAGCAATTTAGTCAATGAGCAAGTCAGTGACCTAGAACTACCGCCTCAAGAGTAGTTATCGGTCAAAGGAAAGGACCTTGAGTTAAGCTCAAAAAGAAAAGTCAAGCAACATCATTTCCATCAGCCAGTAGCAGGACAACCGCCAGCCAGTATCACTCCATTGTACATCAGAAAGCACCAGAGGCTGAAGCAACAAATCAACCCGGTCAGTTAGTAAACCTCACAGTCCAAGAGCCAACGGTCATTTATCAAAGTCAGTGTGACCACCGTAAGGAACCATCAGGCACAGAAATCATAGTACATGCTCTCCTTCGACATTGCCAATCCAACCTTCAAAGAAGAAGTCCTATCAAAGCTCATTGCTTATGAAGAAGAGGATGATGACTTGGAAGATGGCGAGACACTTGAATTCCAGCCTCATGACAATGCTCCAAAGGAGTCAAAATTTACATCAGGCAATCCAATTTTTTGAGCCATACATCTCCCGGACGGTCGAGACGAATTCCGACCTCACCTCGCATGGTCCCTACATCATCAAGCAAGTCTATCCCGGAGGCGCAGCAATCCTCGAAGACATGGACAGTGTCGAGCTATCTGAGCCTGGCAACACATGTTATCCGAAGAAACTATCAATGAATAGAAGGCGTGTATCCTCGCCTTGCAAAGTATCCTTTTGTGCATCGTGCATCATCCCCTATTCCATCATGCATGCGTATTTATAAATAAATGGTGATCCAAGTGCATTTAATCCAT
>JAMKQA010037386.1:0-12510 GCA_024699735.1 Posidonia australis | reverse complement strand
TTTTCCTGCATATGGGATGTTGTCTGGTTGGAGCACACATGGACAGATGAGCTGTCCTCATTGTATGGAACACACAAAGTCCTTTCAGCTTCAATATGTCGAAAGCCATGTTTCTTTGACTGTCATCGTTAATTCTTGCCCATGGACAGAAACAAGCTTTGAAGAAAAACAAAGTCAAGCTTTCAAACTCACCTCTTAAGTTGTCGAGAGAGTAAGTTTTTAATCTACTTTTAAACTTTGAACAGATCATTTTTGGCCATGATGTTGGTTCACAAACATTAGAAGGATTTGGCATCACTCACAGTTGGACGAAGATCAACATATTCTGGGAGTTACCGTATTGGTCTAAGTTCTTGATTAAACATAATTTAGACGTCATGCATATCGAGAAGAATGTATTTGACAATGTGTTCTACACGGTAATGGATGTCAAAGGTAAAACAAAGGACACAGGGAATGCACGTAGAGATTTAAAGTTGGTTTGTAGCCTTAAGGACTTGCATTTGATAGAACGTGCTAATGAAAAGACTGAAATGTCAAAGGGAAAGTACACGTTCGATAAGAATCAGATAAAGACAGTGTGTGAGTGGGTTAGTAACTTGAAATTTCCAAATGGATATGCATCAAATATATCAAAACTTGTAGATCTCAAGAAATATACTTTCAAGGGAATGAAAAGTCATGATTGTCACGTGTTTATGGAGAGATTACTTCCCCTTGCATTTAGAGGTTTATTGTCTATATCCATTGTAGATGTATTTACAGATCTAAGTAAATTCTTCAAAGTCATTTGTTCTTCCAAATTGTCTGTAAAAGACACGAAGATTTTAAAGACAGATCTAAGCATCCCCATCTTCACGAGGCAAATCCATGGTTATCAGTGGCTCATCAGTGTCATCTGCCACAAGTACTGCAGAAGCCCCAGTCGTTTGAGCATTCAAAATCTTTTTGGCAAAGGCACAATCTGTCAAGAGTACATAAAAAGAAGCATTAGCATTTTGATTTCTTAACAAAAAGATATTGATAAAATCACTTAGGAGTTGATGACACTCCTGTTGTTTTTTTTCTACAGTATTTATTTTACACCTGTCCAGATTGTGTTTCCATCTTGTTGAATTTTGTTGGCTTTATATGCCTAGTTGATGCTATTCGTCTATAATTTTCTCGCGTGTGTTACATAAATAAATGGTCTTCCTCTGGAGGACAAGTTGTATCTCATCTTACTGCAGTCATTACGTGAAACATTTTATACTGCACTTGCAAGCAAATTCCTAGTTTCCTACTAGCTCCCATCTGATATTGGGCATCTTTTGGCTTTAACAGTTTTTCTTTAAAAAAGGGATGCATGCAATTTGTCTGTCCAACTTCTGCATTTAGGGGTTTTTTTTGTTTGGATTGAAATGTTACCAATTTCTCTTTACCTAGTATTTTGACTTGACGTCCATGATGGCATCTACTGCATTCCAAAAGACAAACAGATGCATATGTCAACCAAAGTAGCAACAATTACACCCACTCATTAAACTCAATGCTAAAGAAGATATATCACCAATGAATAGTTTTCTTTACATGATCTGTAGCTAATCTTAATAGTGAAGAAAGGAAAGAAAGTAATCTACCAGCTTGGCTACTTGTTTCGACAATAAAACAGAGAAGCCTATTTCCAGCTCCTAAGTTCTCTAATACATGGAATGAGATATTAGTTATTTATCTTATATAAACACATAAATCTAGACCACCAACTAGAGCGTCAAAATCGTAGAAACCTATAGTGGCAGAGTAAGCTTTCCATTGCTTGGTTCTAGAATAAGCCTTGCATTGGGTGATATAGACGTAAAAAGGTTAATATTTGAATAAATTAATAAAGTTTGTGTTTTAATTGTTACAGACCACTAAACTATGTAGAGAACCTACAGTGGCAGAGTGGTGGACTGCATCACACACTAGTAGGTCAGAGTATGTTTGGTCAACCCAGACTGCTAAGGATGTACTTGTAAGTAATAATGATTATAATTAAAGTTATTTTAATAATATGCACTTATATTTTATATTATCTTTAACTAATTTTTTATGTTTACTTATATAGGATAGGTACACCTTCTTGTATAAAGAAAAATATGGAGACAATGTCGATGAACACCCATCCTTTGACAAGAAACTTTGGAAGCAAGCTTCAATGGAAAAGAACATGGGTAGTTCATCAAGAAAGCAAGGCTTAGGTGGTTTGGATCCATACTACTCAGAAGATACGACTATTGGTTCTTCCGTGGCTTCTACTGGGCAGTATCGTCCTACGTTCAGGCTTCTGCTTCATTTGATTCGGAGTACTTCAGTTCTCAGTTGTCACAGATGGCAACTACATTAGAGAGTTTTAGAGCCGACATACGCTCAGAAATAAGGAATGAAATAAGGATTGAAGTAAAGAATGAAATAAGTGATGAAATACATGCTTTAGAGGACCGACTTGTAAGGTAATATTTGATTTACTTTTATAATTTTTGATATATATAAATTATCATGTTGAATTCAATATTATAATTTAATCATTGTTCATTACAATATATATTAAGTTTGTTTTTTTATAATCAGAAGATACACAGACGAGTAAGAAGTTGATTTAGCAAGTGATGATGAGGACGATTTCGAGGAGTATAGACGTCGTCGTCACTCCATCCATGCATCATCCTCAAAAGTTAAAGGAAAGCAAGTTAGTTCTCGAAGAAAGTGACATGTAATATATTGTTTTGCATTGTATTATATTTATCGACTTGCATTAAGATATTTCAATGTTGTATTAGCTACTTTTTTGTAAAAACTTTGAATGTGTAAAATCTTATGTTGTATAATCGATTGAAACTTTTTTTTATAAAATCTGTATATGTGTAATTTAATATATTTGTGAATGTATTTGAATGTCATTTTACCACGTATATGAATCTAAATTTTAGCAGGTTCAATTCTATAATGTACTGTTTAATTTTTTTTTTAACTGCCCAGTATTAACGAGAACATAGCGAGGACATTTCCTCACTATATTCTCGCAAGAAATAATGGTATTTATCGAGCACTTAGCGAGCAAATTGCGAGGAAATATCCTCACTATATCCTCGCAATTTCGTCGCTAAAATTGGAACGACGATACAATCTCATGATATTTAGCGAACATTTACCGAGGAATTACGAGGATATAGTGAGGACATTACGAGGAAATATTTCCTCGTAATATCCTCGTTAACTTTACACAAGCACATTGCGAGGATATATCATCGCAGTATTGATTTAACGAGTTACATAACTACGAGGATAATTACTCCTCGTTATGTCCTCGTTAAACTTTGTAACGAGGATTTTGCGAGGGCTCAACGAGAAATATTGTCCTCGCAAAATACAGATTTTCTTGTAGTAATACACCCATGTCCAATGTGCACTGATTGTATCCATCGTTACTTTTTAAGCTTGTTGTATCTTAGGATCATTGCATCTACTCATGTATAAATATGTATCAACACCATAGTAATGACACTTGATTCAGTGATTTCCATTTTCACTCCTCAACTTTCCATGCAACAACTCCAATGGCTTCCAGATCACCCCAACAACTCTTGATGATGCTCACACTCAGGCTGAATCAAGAAACATCAAGATCAAAGGTCTTTTGCTAACCAATATATCCATCAAACCCTCTACGCATAACGATCAAGCGTGAAACCCACGAGGCGGCACTTGACTTCGCAACATGTAGGAACATCCACCTCATTTCCGACGAGATCTACTCCAGCTTCGCCTTCTCAGTTAAGGAGTTCGTGTGGAGGATGTCCTGGAGGTCCAACTAGGACGACGGTGGTGCACCGACAAAGTCCACATTGTGTACACAGCCTCTCCAAGGACCTAGGCCTGCCTGGTTTTAGGGTCGGTGCAATCTACTCCTACAACGATCATGTGGTGACCACCACCGGAAGGTTGCCAAGCTTCAACCTCGTGTCGTTGTAGACCTAACACATGCTAGCTTTGATGCTCTCTGACGTGGAGTTCACCAGGAGATACGTGAGGACAAACAGGCAGAGGCTGAGGGAGAGGTACGAGTGCATCACCGAAGGGTTGAGGAGTACTGGGATCAGGTGTTTAGGAGGGAATGCAGGTCTGTCCTGCTGGATGGACTTGAGACCAGTGTTGGAGGAGAGGACAGTGGAGGGTGAGATTAGGGATTGGAGGGATCTGGTCAGTGTGGTGAAGTTGAATGTTTCACCTGGTTCTTCATGCCACTGTTCGGAGGCAGGTTGGTTTAGGATTTGCTATGCAAACATGAGCAAGGAGACACTGGAGGTTGCACTCAGGAGGATCAAGGGATTCATGGTGGAGAGGAAGAAAAGACAGGACATGAACTCTTCAAATCAGTGTTCAGTGGTTTTTCCTTAATTTTATCTTCCTCTTGACTATATTGCTTAGTTAAACGATCAAAATAATATGTGTATCTGATGGTGTTGCTCTCCTCAAAACCTAATTTTAATTTTGTAAGCCACTGCATCTACGAGAAGTTTTGATTTTGTTGACAAGTTTTAGTACTTTCTAGGTTGAATAATTAATTATCCCTTGATTTTTAGCCTATCTCCACCCAATTTTATTTGAAAAGGAATCATAAATTCCATTCATATGCAATCCAAATACAAAGGTAGCTTATGATCAACCAATAAAACCAAAACCAACTTTACATTAATGAAGGTCAACTAAACAATGTCGATGAAATTGCAAGATCAGGCACTGAATGGTCCACCAATGATCTAGTGACTTAGAGAAAACAGTCAACATAAAATTAGTTTTAGAATGTAGCCAAACCGGCCTATGATAGGTCCATTTGCTTCCAAGATTGAGGAGTACAATGGAAGTGTACCAACTTTGTTGCTCAATCCTTACTCATGGACAAAGTTCTAATTTTTTCATCATAAGCTTGTTCTTCTTGCTCTTTCAAATGTACAATGGATTCTCTATCCTTTTTTTTTAGGTGCACATGTGATTCCAACATTCGTGTTTCTAACATCAAAGATCATCTTTCAGGATTCTCTTGTCGGTGTTGGCTTCTCCTTCTTAAAGAAACTCAGGGTTTATGAGGTTGGAGATACGAAATCGACAGATCGAATCTATACTTTCTTGAACAAGGTTGGTATTTTTTATAGAGACAAGTGTATATGTAGATGTCTACAGGGTTGTTTGCTATAGATACATAAATTATATTGATTTTAAACCATTAGATTTTAATCTAACCCTCATCCTCTTTATTTCTTCATTTCCATTTTTCCTCACCTTCTCCTAACGACACCACTACCTCCCTCTCCTACCTTCACCTTGCCCTCATCGGACAATATCGTCACCTCTTGTCTCCTCCTCTCACTCACTCACACCCAACGACATCGTTGCCTCCTCCTCCCACTCACTCTCACCTGACCACACTGCCTCCTCTTTGCTCTCACCCTCATTCAATGGCATCGTAGCCTCCGATTTTCACTCTCCTCCTGTTGTTGCCACATGCTCCTGCTATCGTCTTCGCATGTTCCTTCTCCTCCATGTATTGTACTGTGCCGCCATCTCTGCTTGTTTCTCCTGTCACCTGCGTCATCATCTCTGCCGCCTCCTCCTCCTCCTCCTTCTTATCCCCTGTGTATTGCGCTGTGTTGCCGTCTCTGCCTACTCGTCCTGTTGCTTACGCCACTGTCTTTGCCTCCTCCTACTCCTTCCCCGTGTATTATGCTGTATTGCCATCTTTGTCTCCTTTTTCTCCTCTTCTCCCATGTATTGTGTTGTGCTACCGTCTTCGTCTACTCCTCCTATTGCTTGCATCGCCGTCTCCTCCATCTCCTTTGCCTCCCTAATTCTTAACCATTGGATACATCCAATGGTTGAACTTAAGTATCTACATACCTCTTTTCTGTAGATGTTTATATGAAAAATACTTCCATTTTTTTAAAGAGAAAAAAAACTATGATATGCACTAACGATTGTCATTGATATTGCATAATGTTTTCCGTTAAATCCATGGAGGATGGATGTGACAAGCACTAACTATTACCAATGGATGTCACATGTTCACATAATGTTCTCATTTCCATGGAGGATGTAGGCGATGGCATATGGAACATTTGGAGTTTTCATTCAATCCTCTCTATATTGGAGTTGATTATAAATTCTGCTAGTAAGAGAAGCAACATGAAGGCTAGGTGAGGAAACATGCGCTCCGCCTCCTTTAGCTCCCGACGCGGTCGTAACCCTAGCTTCAGATCTAGGCGTTCCGACTCCTTCCTCCTCCATCAGGCTACCCGCTTTGATTGGGAGGCGTTCCAAGATAGTCTTTTCGCTGAGGTCTCCGACGATGCCTCCACTCCTCCTCCGCGGCCTCGATCTCACAGCTTCCATTGCTCCAGGAAGCACCATAGATCCAAGCGGCAGGTATGTGTGAGGAAGGGAGCCTCTTCTTCTACTAGTTCGGAGTCTCCAGTGATCTCCACTGGGGGTCGAACTTCTTCTCCCCCCACTGTCCCTTGCGACGATCGGTCGTTAGGACGGTTCCCTGTTCGGATCTCTTCCGGCAGTAGTTCTTTGCTATTCTATGGTGGTTCTTCCACAGATTCTGCATCTAGCAGATCCCCCTATTTCTGCATCAATATTATGTTTATTTCTCGGATTCCTTCATTTTGCTGGTTAGAATTTCTTCTTTGCTGTGATTTATCTCCCAGAAACTTATGTTGGAATGGAATATATTCAGAATTAGCGTCTGTCTCTTGCTTGCTTCTTGATGGCTTAGATTCCAAGTTTTCTAAGATTTCCTTAAAAGGAGTAAAGGAGATCGAGACTATTATCCCTTGTGATCATAAGTGTTATGATCAGATCGGCTTTGGGGCCTCCGATGCCCCCTTTTCCCCTATTTCTGACGAGTTATTATCTTCTCCGGTGGCTACGCCGACGTCGGGCACGTTTTCCCCGCACAGTATCAAGTGGGGGTGGATTCTCCTAGATTCTGACATGGGTCTATCACATTTTAAAAACCCACTACCTACGATATGGAATTTTATGACTTTTTGTCCGCCAGATTTTTTGAAAAATGCGAGGGTAAATTGCGAAATATCCCCCTCTCCCATTATTCCCGCATCTCTCTCTACGAGCGCGACAGTAGCTTCCAAGTGGGATTTTATGGGGAACCAATACGGACTTGTTGCAACAGCAAATCCCCTTGACGTGTCTCTTTGTAAATGCCCCATCAACGACTCCACACAGACTTTCTCTTCCCGCGCAGAGATTTCTTCGCACGATGGGATTACTTCTGACAATTGCATTAAATTTAGTCGCCTTCCCTCCACGCCTCCCCATACCGCAATCTCTGGCAAACGATCCTCTGGATCGCGATTTGACATTCTCTCCTCTCCTGTTAACTCTTCCTCTATCATGCGAGCCACTGAATCGTGTTACGCTACTTTCCCCCACCCTGAGGAGCTCTCCTCTACTACGGGAACCTCGCCTACTCGCTTTGCTATCTCGGAGACTCTCTGTCTCTCGGAAACTTCCCCGTCCGCTGGTTGGGAAAGGGTCTCCCGCAGAAAAACTACCACTCCCCTGGTAAGCTTTTGTACTAAGCATGATAGGTGCTTTAATTGTGGTCTGAAAGGTCACATAAAAGCAACCTGTAGGTACAACGGCTCATGCTTCCGTTGTAGCTCATGTTCTCACTCAGTAGCCATCTGTAAATTTTTTCAGGGACACCCCTCCTTCTCGGAAGAAATGAATCCTCCGGGTCATTCCCCCCAAAACGCTTTCGTTCTTCCTCTCACGGATGCGGTATGCAATCAGTATTTGCTTCTCTCCAGAAGTGCCATCGTTACTACGCACACCTCGAACCTTACTCTGGAAACGCTGACGAACCATGTTCGAGCCTTTTGGACAAGTGGGACAGATATTGTGGTCAAAACTTCCTCCCCGGGAAAATTTTTAATGACATTCCCCACTATGAAAGCCAGAACTGATTCACTAAAGTTGCATGGCCACTTGCTTCACAATATCTCTGCTTCATTCATCCCTTAGACCCCCAACTCAAACGCTGTAATTATCAATAAGGAGGAGGGGACCTGGATAAGAATAGAGGGCATTCTGCATCATCATTGGGACATTGACATCTTCAAGCACATGTTGGCTGATTTCGCAGAACTCTTGGAAGTGGATTTCTCCATTGATCATGTAAAGCATTTGGGCTTTGCCAGATTGAAAATTAAAATCCTTCCTGGAAGAGTTATTCCAGACTATAGATACTTCGCATTTGGCAACTATGTCTACCCCATCAAATATCGCCACAGCTGGGACCTTTGTTCCCTGGATGGTTCTCTTGACCCTCCCAGAAAATGGTATGTTAAGCCTCCTGTGCAGACAAACGCCACTACCTTGAAACCTGTTCGAAAGGCGTTCAAGACCAACAAAGGCTGGCGGGGTGCGAAAATCAATCGACCCCCAAAAGATGGGAAGCTTGTTTGGACCAGGCCAGTTAGCCCTGTTCCCATCTCCAATTCCCCTGGGATTCTTCCTACCCCCTCAACGTCATCCAAGCACAACACTCCATCTCCCATAATCAGCCCCTCTACTAGCCAACCTGTTACAAAAGATGACACAACTAGATTCATTGCCTCGGAGGTTAGAACCAGGAACCTCTCCTTATCAAAGTTCAAAAAGATGTTGGCGGTCTATGATTGCCTCGAATGTGATGATCTGGGAGACCCCACTGAAGCTCCATACTCGTAGCCACCTACCCCCATCCATGCACCAGGTAATCATGCTATTAACTTCTCCTCAATGCCCTTGCATGCAGATTCATATGATACATCTGAGACTGCATCTTCTCCATCCTCCTTCGTAACTGCACTTCCTGACTTGACAGTACAGCCTGATGATTTTTTAAATCAGGTGTTAACCTGGGATTCTTCCGATCATTTCAGTGATTTTTGCAAAAAAATAGGAATTGCTATTTCTACTCAAAATGACATACAGTCTTTTTATGATTCTGTAAGGAGAGATCAAGGCCTTCTACCCATAGATTTAAATGCTAATATGCACCTTTTGGAGAACCTTCGTTCTCTGCATATAACCCCTGTCTAATTTTTATGTTAATAGCGGCTTGGAATATAAGGGGTTTGGGTAGCAGTGGTAAAAAAAGAGCTTTAAAAAATTTCATTCAAACTCACAAATGCAATTTAATTATAATAAGTGAAACAAAGCTTGGTGATTTCTCCCCCTATACCCTCAGGTCTGTTGGTGGTGGCATATTAAACCAATGGTCCTTTCTACCTTCAGAGGGAGCCTCTGGGGGAATCCTAGTCGGTTGGGACGAAAATTTGGTAAAACTCTCACAAACCATTAAAGGGAATTATAGTATCACTCTGAACTTTACAACCACCATGGATAACTTTGATTGGTGGTTGACGGGGGTCTATGGTCCTTGTGAACATGGCCAAAAGTCACTATTCATTGAGGAACTAAAAGGCTTAAGTGACAAGGTTAATCAGAACTGGGTGACCGGTGGTGATTTTAATTTGACCCGATCTCAGGAGGAGCACTCCTCCAAAGGTGGCACCCCTTCTCATATGAGGGTTTTTAATGATTTCATTGACTCCCATGCTTTACTAGATTTCCCCCCAAGTAATTGCAAATTTACATGGTCAAACTTTCATCTTCATCCTACTTTAGTTAGGCTTGACAGATTTCTGGTGTCCACTGGCTGGATGGACAAATTCCCAGACTCCTTTTGTTTGGGAAAAACTAGGGTCATTTCTGATCATATCCCCATTCTATTGAATACTGCTCCGTATAAATGGGGAGCCCCACCTTTCAAATTCTACAAGTCCTGGCTACAAATTGAGGGCTTTTCGTCCTTCATTGAAACTTGCTGGGAAAATTCTCTCTTCTTTTGTCATTCTCACTCCCCTGTGGACAGATTTGCATACAGACTAAAATTCTTGAAAAAGCAAATCATTAGATGGATAGGACCAGTTAGGGAAATAAGAAAAAAAGAGATTAGAGGTTGTGGAATCCCAAATCAACCTCTTGGACTCCCTAGTCAGTCATAACAACACCCAGATTATCTTTCACCACAAATTGAAAGCGCTAAAAGAGGAACACTTTTCGCTATTACAAGAACAAAAGCTATATTGGAAACAAAAATCTAGGGTCTAATGGCTAATGGAAGGTGATCTAAATACTAAGTTTTTTCATCACACAGTGAAACTACGGAGGAGGATTAACACTATTTATTCTTTGAACATCAATGGTTTCACTGAACAATCCCCAATTCTAATTTCAAATGCAATTGAAAATTACTTCATGAGCCAATTTAACAAACCATCTTGCCCATATCCCAACCTTGACTGGGATATTATATTGCCAAATAAAATTATAGATCCTGAACTGTTGGAAGTTCCCTTCTCCTTGGAGGAGATTCATCACAATATTGGCAATCTCCCTGGGGAAAAAGCCCTAGGTCCTGATGGGTTTTCAATACACTTTTTTCAGAAATTCTGGGAAATGCTGAAAGATGATATTCTAAACATCTTCCACAAGCTACATAGCACTCTTGACTCTGGCTTTCTAGCTAATATTAATCAGACCTTTATTGCTCTGATTCCTAAGAAGGAAGGTACTAAAGAGGTCAGGGACTTTCGACCCATTAGCTTAGTAAACAACTTGTATAAAATAATTGCCAAAACATTAACTGCACGACTCTCTCCTGCTCTCAATAAAGTAATAGAGCACACGCAGTCTGCCTTCCTTTCGGGTAGATACATTGGCGACTCTTTCCTCGTTGCCTAGGAGACCATTCACTCGATGAAGGCCAATGACATACCTGGTTTCATTCTCAAGTTGGACTTCGAAAAAGCTTTCGATAATGTTAACTGGAACTTCCTATTACAGGCTTTGAAAGGTTTAGGTTGTGAGCAAAGATGGATCTCTTGGACGAAAATGTGCATCTCTCATGCCAGCTTCTCTGTGCTGGTCAATGGGTCTTCTAAAGGCTTCTTCAAATCCAAAAACGGACTAAGGCAAGGTGATCCCCTATCCCCACTTTTATTCATTGTGGTCACTCATGTTTTAAATAGAATACTTGCCTTAGCTATGCAATACAATCTGATAGCTGGTATTCAGATACCAAACAATGGGCAAAGATCTTAAATATTCAATATGCTGACGATACCATTCTATTTTTATCAACAAACGAAGATAATCTAATAAATGTTAAAAGGATACTCTACTGCTTCCAATCTTACTCCGGTCTAAAAATAAATTTCCACAAATCCTCTATCACCGGCATTGGAATTCCAGAAAGTTTTACTCAACGTGCTTCGCACATTATGGGCTGCCAAACCGAATCCCTCCCATTGAAATATCTTGGGCTTCCTTTACACTTCAGGAAAGCCAAATATCACGATTGGTTACCTATCATTGAAAAAAATTCTAAGAAACTATCCTTATGGAAAGCAAAATTACTATCATTAGGGGGAAGGTTGACTTTGGTTAACGTTGTCCTCTCTGCAATCCCAACATACTATTTGTCTGTTCTACACTTCCCAAATAAAGTGGAGAAGGCTATTGACAAATTCAGATCTAGATTTCTATGGAACTCCTCTTCCTCCAAAGTTTGCCACTTGGCTAAATGGAAAACCCTTTGCAGGCCCAAGGATTAGCAAGGCTGGGGCATCATCAATTTGGCTAATTTCAATAAAGCCTTAAAAAGTAAATTACTTTGGCAACTTTTATCCAATGACTACTCTCTGCATTGGAAAGATATAATTAAAGCTAAGTATCTAGCCAGGAGAGGTCTAGGTGCCATTCTAAACTCTTCCAACAATAGATCCTCCCCCTTGTGGATGAAAATTAAAAAGTGTTTTGACATAATCAATACTTTCTCCTTGTTTCGTGTGAACAATGGGGAAAATACTTTATTCTGGGAGAATAGGTGGTGGAACGGAGAGAAGTTGAGAGATTGTTTTCCTGAAATTTACAGGAGAGCAAGATTAAAATATGCTACAGTGGCAAAAATTGCCAGAGTCAGTGCTGCAAATCACAATAATATACTGCTTGAGCCAATGCTGGCAACTGAGTCTATACCCCTTCTTTCTCAAATGAATCTTTTACTGGACATAATTCCAATTGCAGGGTTGAATTCCGAGGTTGACTCCTTGATTTGGAAACCAACAAATACTGTCTTTTCTGTTAGAACATGCTATACTTCGATTAATGATAGTGGATTTCGATTCTCACACTTCAAGGCTATATGGAACTGTTGGTCTCCATTAAAAGTCAAACTATTTGCATGGTTGGTGGTTCGCAACAAAATTTTAACCAAGGACAATTTATATAAAAGGGGTTGGAACGGTTCTACTGCATGTATTTTTTGCAACCACCATACTGAATCTGCAACACATCTATTTATCTCTTGTCCATTTACTTGCTCCATCTGGAATGTTTTTGCATCATCATCACTGTATC
>JAMKQA010037385.1:0-14606 GCA_024699735.1 Posidonia australis | reverse complement strand
TGTGAAGTATTTGTTGGGGTACTTTGAGGATGATCTGACTCCATACTAGGGATATAGTCATGGGTACCAATATTACCAATATTTTCCATTTTAATATTAAAAAATGAATATTAAATAATAAAACCCTTAACCCACAAAAACCAAAACCCAAAAATGGAGGGATTAGAAGTAAAGAATTTGGAGGGATTAGAAGTAAAGAAAATTTGATGTTGCTGGCTCAGCTATTGTCGCGTGGAGACTGGAGTCTGGAGAGTAGAAGACCGGGCAGAATCCAAAGTCAAAGCAAAATCTTCACTTGAAAATCTTCTTTCGAGAATTAAGAGAAATTTATAGAGGAGAGTTGAGAAAGTTGTAGAAGAGAGTTGAGAAAGTTGTAGAAGAGAGTTGTGAAAAAAAATGAAGGGTTTGAAGGGATATTTATAGGTTAAAATTTTAGATTTAAAAAAAAATAAAATGTTTGTGGCCGTTGCAAATGCAACGGCCATAATCTTTAAAAATGCAGTCGTTGCAATTGCAACGGCTACTGCACTGCAACAGTCTAATTGACCGTTGCAGCTTTTATTTTTTTATTTTTTCGGGCCGAGCCAAGCCCAGCCCTTTTATTTATTTATTTATTTTAATTCCGGGCCGCAGGGCCCGGCCCTTTTGCATTTTTTTTAAGGCCTACGGGCTGCGGCCCGTTAGGTTTTTAATTTTTTTTTTAAAAAAAATGTTACTGTACACGGGCCGGCTCGGCCTGGCCCTGGGTCCTTCGTGGGCCAAACTGGGCCTACTCCGCGGGCCTGGCCAGGCCCGGCCCACGACATATTTTTCTGGGCCCGGGTTGAACCGGGCCCGGACCGGCCTAGCCTGATTTCCATGTCTAATTGATAGTAGTTTGATAGTATTTTACTTAATACTTTCACAGTATTATAATATTTAATTTGTATTTTACTCAATACATTGATAGTAGTTTGACAGTATCTAATCTTGTATGGATTATTACTTAAACCTACTATCTTACAGGAATGTCATATTTTCACATTAAACCCTATACTATTTACGTAAGCAATGTAGTACTTCAGATTGTCACAGAATGATTTATACTCTATCCCAACCTTATGAGCCATTAGGGTTGTATCTTGAAGAAGACTCTCAAAATTAACAAAACACACTTCATTAACCTATACTTCATCGATCATAAGAAATTTTTATATCATTGGCATGATCGACATTGACCTCCACTTCATTAGTTGACTTACTTTCTCCAATATCATCTATGTCCTGCTTATTATTATATCAATCCTAATCTGAGGTATCATGAAGATCGTCCATTAAGTTGATAATATTTTCCACTTTGTCAGCCATGTTTCTCCTAAGAATAACAATAAAAAAAATCCAAGAATACTAGAATAACACGACATTGACGAAAAAATGATACTAGGGAAAATAACATTATAAGGAAATCTAATGATATTAGAATAACACGACAATGACAGTTAAATGACGATGGAGAACAAAAAAACTCAATAAAAGTCAATGATAAAATAATAACATAACAACTACAACGAAATACCAAGAAACAAAGAGACAACAAAAAATAAGAAGGAACTCACAACAAAAAAATAAAAGCACATTTATTATAGAATACACTAATCTTTAGCAAACCTTACAAAACAGAAAAAACTAAACATACATTAAATAGATTTGTATTAAATGCAACTAACTTTTAACAGTTCAAACAAAAATGCAAATCCAAATATTTGCAATAAATGAAACAAAAGAAACTTTTAAGCAGTTGAACCTTCTAAAGAAAATGAAATAACAAGAATTACAAAAAAGACTCTTTTCAACATAAAGTAATACTTAAAATGAAAGAAGTAGTCGACAAAGAAAAGAAAATCAAATGAAGAGAGCTCTGTCGAAAGAGTTAGAGCAGAGAATAGATGATTTAAGAAGAAGAGAAGGAGGTTATAAACAAAATTTAGATTTTCCTCCAAAATCCTAGTCGAAAGAGAATTATGTTAGTCTACTAGTTTTTTTTTTTGTTAACGGTTTAGGTGAATTTTTATGCATGTTCCAGGATTTGAACCCAAGACCTGTTAATCTACTAGTACCTTTCACTGTATTAATTATCTAGTATCTTTCAATTGAACATAGAGAAGTATTAATTATACCTTTCACTGTAACAAGATAAATGATAATAGCAAGGGAGAAGAAGCGCGACTCACATGAGAACTAGATTTGTTGGCTTGTATACCATTTTCCATAAAATAAATGTACCTTCTAAATATCAATTTATGCAACCATACTTCAATCGGAAACATTAATTTTTTTGCTTCTGAATGATGATTCCCTATTTGGCGTTGAAAGAGAACCGATTGACCCCAACGGTGAGCTCAGACCTTTTTTTTCTTCTCTGCCATCATGTGGTTCCACCACTAAAGCAACAACTTCATGCTTCAAATTTTGATGGAAAGCATGGAACCACAGCGTGCGGGTCAACCATTTTATTAGGGTTGATTGATGTCTTATTTAATTTTTTTTCTAAATATTTAATATATGATGAAATATGCTATTAGTATTGCTCTATAAGTTTCAACCATTAAAAAAAAAACATAAATTACAAAATCATCGTTTACCCGTATAACACCATCCCAATAGATGCTCACGGATGAATGCAATATTCTCTCATGTTTCCCATTTACCATCTATTGTTTGGAGGTTTAACTTTGTAAATCCTTACTATCCAATTAGATGTTGTGAATGCCTCTTCAAGGTGTGTTAACTGCAAATCTTTATTCCCAATCTCTATTCCCCTTGCACGATCAATCCTGCCACCAAATAATTAAGTAATTAAAGAGATGATTATTATATGGTGATAAAGTAGTCAAACTACAAATATAAAACCAATATGTATAACAAAAGGATTTTTTTGCTTACATGCTCTTGGAAAGTAGTGTTTTTACTCATATGTTCTCGGTTATACCTATTTCTCACCTAACCTAAGAAAATCAAATAGTACACTTTAATATCCTCACCATTACCTAATTAGTTCCCTAAACCGTTGTTAGACCTCTTAAGTACTGCAATTGTAAAATTACTAACCTACTCTTTGATAAAACCCTAACATGAGAATCAAACCAACCCATATATAATCTATGTTCCGCCTGAAATTGTAAAATTACTAACCTACTCTGTCTTCATGTTACTTTTGAAGGACATACAAGTAAAAAAATATTAATCAAAAGACAAACACAAGATGATTCGTCAAAGGTAATGAACTTACACAAATGGTTCCCCGTACTCCATGTTCAATTCCCCAAATCGATAGTAAGAAAGCTTGTAGCTGTACGTCCCAATATACATAAATGCAAATTTAAATGAACGAGGGAAATGAGATCATAGATTTGTACCAAAATGTGTATAAGCTAGAGAATAACTCCTGATATAAACAACTTACATGAGACAATTCAACATTTTATGTGAAGCCCCCTCGTCGATTCTATACACTCCATCCACAAGATAATCCTCTTCCTTGACATCAGGGAAAACTCCTCCGGCAATCCTCACCATCCAAAGAAATCTAGCACAGTTAAAGAATTACCAATCATGACAATAAACACATAAACATTTACATCAAGAAAGGCATGCAGTATTTATACACACACTAGCTACTCCCTCTCTCTTTGAGAAGCTATACAGTACTGCTACTCTTACTTGTCGATGTCATCAGATGAGTAACCAGTAAACCCACCGAACACAACAAGCACGTAATCCACATCCAGAGACAGCATAATCTGATAGGCGTCATCCTCGTAAGACGACATTGCTCTTCCAACCATAGCAATATGTGTGTTGTTCCAAGTGTTATTATCAACAATAACAGTTCTATTTGCCATGGCACTTATCTGGTACCCATAGTCCCACCATGCCATCACCTTGGAATCAGTTGGTGTGTTTTGGCTAAGCCAGAAGTACGCTTCGCGGTAATCATCGTAGAGTACTCTACTTCCATCAGGGGCCCTATCAGCCAACACAATGGAAGGAGAAGAGTAATGCTCGGATGTGACCCAGTTGCTGTGTATAACATATGTGCTGAGCAGATACAGTGCAACCAGAAGCAAAGCAAATGATGCATTTCTTTGAAAAGGTAAATTTTCATCATCAACCAATGCCTGTGAACAAATATAAAGGTAAATATATATATATATATATATATATATTAGCTAGACATTACTCGGATACTACCTTGGATGAGGATCTCCACCGAGGGGTAGAAGGCGTAACCGGAACATTCGTCTTTGTTCTTGTTAATGAGACTAAATTCTTGATAGTGGATGAGATGGATATCCCACTGGTAAGGCATATGGCTGGTGCAGCAACAAGAATCAGCCTAACCATCACACCAGCAAAATACATGCTTGTGAGCCCGTAGAGTGTGATGAATATGGTGGCCTCCGAAAGACGCTTGAAGCAGAAGTACAGGCCAGCAGGGAATAGGAAGAGAAGGATATGGAAGTCGACCATAAAAGTGGACCATGCTGTTGGGTGGTGCTCAGAGACAGAAGATATGATTGGACTGCGGCCCTTGGCATATGTTGGATCAAGCAAGGAGTAGAACCGGCCGTCCCATGGGGAAATGTAGCCAGTTGCCATGCCAATACCAAGAGCAAGAATACCGATGCTTATGCCACATGTTACTGTAATTTTTAATGCAGTCTGGAACAGCTTCTCATCGTTCAACATGTGCTTCACCCGCTCCAAGAAGTAAAATACCTGCAGAGTGTGTGAAAATTTACATTAGAATTATTGTATAACCATAATATGGAAGTTCGATGGACGACAATATTTTATCAACGCCAATTGCCAAGGCTGTGATTCTATGGTTGAAATATCTTACAAGTTGTCTATAGAACCAAGGAGAACGCCTAATATATACATTATGGATGATATAATTTACCTCGAAAATGGAACCCCTAACTTATTTTCATCTCTATTTAATCTATTATTTTTTTGAAAAAAATAATTGCAAATTAAAAGAGATGCTAATTCATTTGATTTAAAGACAACCTTCTTCTCAAACAACAACTCATTTGTATACATGTGATATCCAGTGACTTAATTTTTCACTGGTTCATAGCATACATGTGCAAAATGCATTGTTATTTTGCTTGATGGTGGCCTATTCATAGTCAAGTGATATATTAATACATATATTTACCATTTGTTGAAAAAAAAAAAAATGTATGTATATCGTTTACGCTTATTGTATATATTATCGATGATATTATGGAATGCATTAAGGTCGAGTGGCTCACTCACATATGTATCACTTTTCCAGACAAAATATTTCACAACATGAGTAGATTAACATCGTCGTGTTTGACCATGTTGTAGTGCTTAAATCCTAGTACAAATTAGTAAAAACATACAGAAGAGGATCGTGAAGTTTCAATGTTCAAATATCCTGATAGCAAATTGATTAAGCACGTACCCTGACGGAAAATTTCGAGGCTAATGCATCAACCGATGAACTAGAGATAATTGAGATGCATGCACTTGTTCAAATTCCAATGGGTTGTTATATGGAATTCATCCTGATACTTGACCTCAAATCCAGAGCTTAAGAATTCGTTCAGATCTTAATCATCATCAGACCCAAGATCAACTTTTTAAAACCAAAGCAACTTCAAGTCAAACATGAAGCAGAAAAAAAAAAACAAAAAAAACCCTACCTATTTCATATAGTTCAAGAAATTCATGATCTTGGAATTCCGAGAATGAGAAAGAAAAGGAATAAGAATGGAGAGATACATGTATGTTCCATATGTACTTACCTGGAGAAAGAAGAACACTCCCATGGAGGCCATGTGCTCCCCGGACTGAACATGCTGGAATCCGACGAACCTGATCTGCATGGCCAGCAACAATCCCACAACATACATACAACTATAGGCCACATACAATCTCATCGAATACCTTCCGGTGATCACCAACAACATCACGTACAAGGGGATCAAGTTCATGACGAACACGTACCCTCCCCATGCGGACGCCATGTAGAAGTACGCCACCGCAGCCGCCAGCGCCCAAGCCATCGACCCCGTCCTCACGGCCTTCAAGAAGAGATAGAACACCAGCACCATCGCGAAAATCGCGACGGCCTCGTTATCGTAAGACCCGGCAACGGACCTCGAGGTGTACCCCGGGGAAAGCGCAACCAGCGCGGCGGCGGAGAGCCCGGCCGCTGTGCTCCACGTCTCCTTGCCGAGGAGGTAGACAAGGAGGCTTGTGTTGGAGGCGAAGAAAGGGCCGGTGAGCACGCAGACGTCGCGGATGTGAGGGAAGAAGCCGAGGAAGCCAAGCGAGGAGTGGACGGCGGACGCCGTGAGCATCAGGCCGGGGTAGAGAGTGGCGCCAGTGGCGCGGCCGAGAGGGTACCAGGTGGTTGGGTCGAACCAATTCCAGAACTCGTGGTGGCCGTGTGTGGTGAGGAATTTCGTGGTTCGGTAGTTGAAGAAGGGGTCGAACTCGTGGATCATCGACTCGAACCGGAGAATGCTGAAGAGGCGCACGGCGAAGGCGAGGATGTAGACCAGGAAGAGAATGGTGGCACGGAGGAGAAGCTCATGGTGCTTCTTCTTGTTCTTTATGCTGAGCAGCAGCAATGGGTTTGGTGTGGATTTGAGCTCCATTCTTGTGAGGAGAGGGGAACAGTGCAGGCCCGCCTTATATAAGGATCTAGTTGCAGCCATTGACTAAAGGAGGCCGGCTCAATGTATACATTATGGTATCATCCAAAGGCTCAAGAAACAAAGACAAGAGGTATCATGAAATATTCGATAACAATAACAAATTAAGAAAAGGATTTAGTTGAGATAAATCGGTGAAGTAGTTGGTGGTGTAGGAATGTGAGTGTTTATAAAACTTTTTCCTCGACGATTAAAATTACCGAGTACCCACTTGCTTGCTTTTCTGGCAATACCTTTTGACCTTTTTTTTCCCTCTCTTAGAGGTCATCAAAGTTCGCAAGAAATATCTGTCAGATTGAATGCTGGATTGTATCCTGAAGAAACTCGACGTGAAAAAGGAATGGGATGAAGTGTATTTGGCGATCTCAGAGATTCCAACAGATAGCATGATCTCACATGGTGCAGCCACTTCAGGGGTGATAGTTTTGAATTCAGTTGCTCGAAAAGTGTGTTCTTCCAACGATATAAAAATCTCTTCTAACTTAAAAAAGAACGATCTCTTCTAAATTTTTGTTCGGAGGAGAAGAAGAGAAAGAAAAAAAAAAAGAAAAAAAAAAGGGGTGTGAATGTGTGATATTCATATTCCTACTGCATTACACGTCGTGGATTTGAATAGCTCATTTGACTTTTAAAGTAACTGACGTGTCAGAACTGGACATTTTCTTCTTCGTTTTTTTTTTTTTTTTTTTTTTTCTGAAGCAAGATAGATAAATTAGGAAGAGCTGATTGTGTGACCAAAATGCAGCTAAAACAGGATACAAATCATCCTATTTCCATTAACAGACAGCAACATTGTTTAGCAAAACAATAGCTCACCAGCAACACAAAGGAGCCGAAACAAAACAAAAGGTTCTTCAAAACAAACAGTTGTGACAGACAGGGGTCACTTGGAGGAAACTAAATAAACATTGCTGCAATGGTTGCAGCTGCAGCAGCAGCAGCAGCAGCAAACGAGCAAGCAGCTGGTCATTCTTCACCGTTCTAGGACAGGAGGTCATCTTCCTCCATTTCCATAGTCGTCAAGTCATGGTGAGAGCAGCATCGTCTTCCTCATTGTTTGGTGGGCTCGCCATAGTGGCAGCAGCTGTAGGTGCAGGAGGGTTAATAATTTGCAATATCATTCACAGCCTGGGTACCAAACCTGGTGTTCAAATTCCGGTTGGGGGCAAGGTCCCTTGCAGCATTGTGGAAAGTCCTCAAACGCTTGACGGTAGAGGCGACCAATATATAAGTGTTCTACCCACCACAAACAAAGAGAAAGAGAGTGGTCAATGACACAATCAAAAGGAGTAAAAGCATTAATAAGATTATTCCTTGCATTCCAAATTGACCAATTGATGCTGATAACAATCATTGCCCTAACACTGAAACTCATTTCAAAGTTAACTAAGTTTGATCAATGAGAAAATCTGATCAAATGTAAACAAAGGTGGGGTTTGGTCGATTTTAAGGGGAAAAAGACCAAATTTTCTTAGAGAAAGGGCAATGATAGAATAAATGATTAGTACCCTCATCATGCGTGTTGCAAATAAGAGAGCAGGTGAGGCTACCATTCCAACCTTTCCTCGACATATTGGTTTTTGGTGAGAGCACGGCTGTGGCCAACAAGCCAAGCAAAGATTCTGAATTTCAAGGGTGTTTTTGATTTCCAAATGGGCTTAACGAATTGGGATCGTATGCCACCATCAGAAACAAATTCATAGCAACTGTTAAACTATGAAGGAATTGTTTGAACTGATTTTCCAATGCATTTGGTCATTGTCCTGTGTGAAGTTGGCATTCCTGAACAGTTCCTCAAGGTCTGGCATTTGAGCACTAGAGAAATTCGGGTTGATATTCAACTTAGCTTGTAGATTGTTGTCCAATGCCAAGTGCATTTTATCCGATGTGTTTTTTTTTTTTTTGTCCTCGCCAGATGGTATAAATCAGGAAAAGTGTGCGACTGGTGCAATTATTTTCCCAAAAAGAAATGAAACGGCCATTTTCCATACCATAGCTGCCACAAGCATTGAAAAAAGGATACATCTTTTTGAGGCTTCTTCAAAAGGGAGAGGTCCTAGCAATGGAGTGTGTTTAGATTGCCCTTTTGGAACCCATCCTCGAGATATCTGGACTTGATGAATATCCTCACCCAGTACTTCTCCTCCCCACCATTGAAAAGTTTCCAGAGGTTTTTACACTTGAGAGAGTCCAGTCATATTGCCTTAGAACTCTTTACTGCGACAGACGTTTTCCTTACACATTAAGTGGTAGCTATGCGAGGGTCTTTTACCACTGTTCCAAAGGAAGTTCTTGCGAAGGGACTCAATTCTATCTTCCACTTTGAATATATGAAAATTTAAAGGATTAAAGAAGATAACCCTTTTCTTTTGATCCGGTGCATTTGGACCTTTCTATTAATATGCGATCAGACATGGAAAATATTTTCTTTCTATAAAATATAATATATGGTGGTTTAAATGATAAATTAAATTCGATAATAAAGTTCATTACTTAAGAGAGCGTCTTGAACTTCCAATTCGTGCAAAAACCTATAGTGTCAACAAAAAAGACAAGGATTGGTACTTCACCAAATTATAAAACCTATAAGTGATGGAGCACTAATAACATCTAGACTTTAATGTTGTGGTTATACCTTAAGATAGTGGTATAGAATTGATCGCCCGACCTACGGGATCGACGCTCAGGCGATCGACTTGAAGACCAAACAACAGAACATTATATAAACAGCTTAAAATAACATCAAACAAATGACCTAAAGACACCTAAGCGATCTACTTGAAGATATAATAAAATAACATCAAACAAATGACTTAAAGACACCCAAACGATCTACTTGAAGATCAACTGTAAGAACTTCAAGTGAACAACTTACAAACACCTGGGTGATCGACCAATTGAGTCATACCACGACATTTACAAAGAATGATGCAAAGTACTAATGCACTAGGCCGACCAAGCGCCAAACCTAACCAACTTCCAATACTAGGCCAATTGAGTGCCAACCCCAAGTGACCTTTATTAAGGTAATGACATACAACTCCCATTGATACTCTAAAGTCTTTAAGTGCCATACTTTGCATGTCCTGACAATGCACCAAACAGAAGACTAGAGTGCTTACACTATCTCCAATAATAGTCAATGGCCATCATTGTACCTCATAACCACATTAGGATGGCCTTCTGCATATCCCACCATACTGCATGTTCTTGATACACCTTAATGCATATGCCTCTCCTGTGAGAGCTCGACACGCATCCAAAACATCATTAACATTAGACAAATTCCATAGTAATCTCCAACTACCACATTTAGGTATAAAAACACCATATTGAATGTGGTAACAGAACTTTTCATGTTTTACACACTCTTCTACTAAAAAAAACTAGTCTCTCCTTTTCTAACTTGAACATCAGAGCGTCCTTGATCACTCAACGAATTATTAAGGTTCTTTGACCCTTCTTCTTCTATTCACAAATCCATTTATGGACTAGCTCTTCAACAAATACCAACCTAGAACTGACGAGCAGTACCACGTAGGCCAGGGGTGAGTTCAGATAGCTTTGCACATGAATATTCAATTAGTGGTTGAAACTAGAGTAATTTTGTAGCACAATGATGTTGGCCAATTATGTTATTCTTCTTGGAAAGTAAGTCAACCGTAAAATTGAATTCACCTCCTACATCTTATGCCAAGCCAAACAAGAGCTAAAAGAGCCTCAAACAAGAAGATATGAATAGATGGTCATGATGCTTATGGTCTGTTTCTTTATGGGTAATTCCAAACTCTCTATAGATTTGGAGGAGAATATTGAACTTTTCAAAGAAAGAAAATTGATGTGAAAGTTAAAATAATTTATGTTTCTCTAATGTAATAGCAAAACTATCTTCAAATGAAATAACCTTATAAGAAGACTATCTGCCTCTCTCTAATTGTCTGGTGATAACAGACTAGTCTTTAGGGTACACTTTGAAGGCAAATGCCCAACTACTAGTCATGGAGAAAGGAAGAAAGGTAGATAGCACTACCTTGTTCACAGGGTCATCGTATAGTTTTCCATTTTTCTATTCAAATTGAAAATTGATCTTCAAAATTAGGTGAGTATTTATCATAAGATTAGTGTGTTATCATGAATTTCTCAAACATACTGGAAATTTTCAGTGTTTTAGTGATGACCCTACTCTATCTAAAATCTGGGCTAAGTTTGACTCATAATCACTTTTTGGCCTCTTAAACCCCTCAATGAAGGGAGTTGGCCAACTAAGGCAGTTGATAAGAAATATTGGATGCCTCAACTGGGTTTTGAGCGTCTGTTAAGATTGGGTCAAGTCGTCCAAGCCAACTCAGTTTGACTCATCCGACTAGTTATACACCCTCTTTATCTAAGTGCTGTAACATGCCCTACATATAGCAGTAGCAGGTCAGCTCGGTGTATATTTTAAAATTCACGTTCAAGACCCATTCGATTACGTTGTAATTATAGTGATTGTTATGATTAGCTAGAAATGAGATTTTGTTGCTGCCTGTGGCTAGATGCTTTTGTTAAGTCAGAAAATGAAATAGTTTAGTAAGCGGGCTAACTCTTATAACTAAACACTTCAGCACCATATATATAGATTGTTCCCTCAAATCTGATATACTGCATTGATGTAGGGAACCCATCATTTTGACCCTTGCGAGAGAAAGAAACTATTGCAACCACCATCGTATCATTCTACACTTGGAAGACAATCAACATAATACCAGAGGAGATTTACAATACAAAGGCAATAAAATCTGAACCTTGGGAGCGTGAATAGGGCAAATATAGTCAATGCCATGGACAGCAACGGGCTTTATTTATTGAATAAAAAAAGTGCACTTTTTTTTTTTTTTTTAGGGTTCAGATGTGCTGTTATAATATATACTATTAAATACCAGATATAGCAATGACTCTTCAATTTAATACCAATTCACGTCATCAGCATGTGAAGTTGTAGCATTTCAGGCGTTCCAATGACACTGATAAAGAAATGATGTTTCAAAAACGCCATGGAAATTCCTCCCCAGAAATGATGTTTCAACCGGTCATCGCTTGATGAAATCAACGATTCCAGCTCCAAAGGAAACGTCACAGCCATTCAAATCCTTTTTTATTTCTCGACAACAATCATGCAGATTGCATTGCTTCCCTTGAAATCATGCCCATTGCATTTCTTTCTTTAAAAATTTGGAAGAAACATTTCAGAAACTAAAATAAATAACTATCTAAATAAGGAAAATATTGATATGAAAGCCTTTAAAATGCAACGAACAGTTCCCAAGAGAATGATACATTTTCATAACAGAAAAGTAAAAGGTTTAAAACATGAAAACTGTTTGAAATTCTTGTGTTCCACTAGAGAGATTAGAATGTAGTCAATATCCTTTTTTTAACTTGCCGTTACAAAATTGTTTGAAATCCTTTTGTTTGGTGATGAAAAACTGAAGAAATGGTTTCGATATGAAAGACGTTTGACCATTCTCAAATTCTAGCAATCGTGATTGAAGAAACTTTATAATCTAGTATCTTTTTGGAATCTAATGCATTTCTTTGTTTAGCAATGTATAATTTACTAATCACAAAAATAACCATGAGTCGCACTTTCTAAGATAGAAAAAAACAAGAAGAGAAACCCATGAACCATCTCATCAGATCAATAATGTATAAGAAAGTTTAAAAAATCATTTCCTATATATCTTATTTGTATACCTGCATGCCTCATGCAAACCAAATTGCTTAGTCCGAACTCTGAACTACAAGTCTAGCTGGCAACGTGCATTTGTTTGTTTAGCAACGTGCATTTCGGGAATAAGAAATCTAGCTAGCTACTCCTCAATAAAAATTCAAAATTAAAGTATATATCAATAGATATATTATAGTAATGTATAAGATAGTTTCAAAATTCAGCTCCTAAATATCTTATGTGTATACATGCATGCATTTTATTTGGAAATGCTCAATGTTCCGTGGGTGGTGGTGGTCTTTGATTGGAAGAGAGGCCCTTGATCAGATTCGGATTGGCTCTGTGATGGATTTTGGGGGTTTGTAGGCATCAAAAGGCAGGTGACATGATCAATGAAAGAGAATGTTGTTTGCTCTCCCTCATGCAGTATGGTGGGTTACATGGATTGACAGGAACCATCAAATTTCTCAGGACAAAAACATTTGTTTGGAGAAGATCTGGGATAGAGTGATCACTTGTGTTGTGGAATGGCTTCCCTGATTGACTCTGATGACAATGCTGCTGCTGCTCGTGACTGGATAGAGAAAATGCTGCCTATCTGATTTGTTTCTTGGCTCCTGTTCTTGCTGTTTTCTTTTCCTTTTTGTTTTGTGTTTACATTGTTTCCTTCATCTCATTTCTCTGGTTTATCTTCTTGATAAGCCTGTCATCTTGTATCGTCAATTTGGTTTTCAATAAAATTCAGTTACTGCTCAAAAAACATGCATGCATCATGCACAAAAACTTGTTTAGTCTGAATTCTGAACTACAAGTCTACAACTAGCATTTCAAGAATAAGAAACCTAATCGGCTAGCCTATAAAAAATCACCAGGGTATTTCAGAAAATGGAAACCAATTATGAGTTATTAACAGACAGGTCATTTAGAAATTTAGACATATAGTGCATGAAGTTCCATTTGTGAAAACTGAAAACAGGCACTGGTAAAAAACACACACAACAAACTGAAAACAGGCATTGATGAAAGAATCATTGATTATATTCAACATCCCAAGTTTCCAACATTTCAGTCTCATTAAATAAGGCGGGTATCCTAATTCCTAAGAACCATCATCTGAATTCATCTCAATTACTTGGGCATGTCACGACGGTGTGTGCTGAACTGCTGATCCTGAGTGTGTCAAGATCAAGGCTGCCTTCGTGAGTTGCAAGGTTGCCTCAATCGCTATCAAATACGTCAGCATGCCCCTTTCAGATGGTGCAGCCAAGTGTGAGGATTGGACTCTGATTTCAATAGCCTTGGTAGGTTGTTTTTTCTGTCTTTATGGGGGAAATGATACTAACTCAATTTGCATTGACCAACCTTCCTATCTACTTCCTCACCATTTTTAAAAGATTAATTCAGCATGGGCCAACTCAAGAGGTGGGGTGACCAGGCCGACCCCTTCACAGGTGACGGTGGTGGGCCTACCACCTGTGAAGGGGTTGGCCCTCTCTTAAGTCGGCCTGTATTTTTTTGCGCATTTTTAAAATCAAGGAATTGGCTGCCAAGAAACTTGAAATGAGTGTGATTTCCCCTGGAAAGAGAATAGACAGTCAGGTCCACATCGGTTCCACAAGGTTGCATGGAAGGTCTATCAAAGGTGAAATTAATCTTAAGGATTTCCGTTCTTACAATTTGGTTGTGTTGTGAAAATGGCTTTAGCACAAAATAAAGAGGCCATCTGATTAGTGGTTTTGGGTCTAATATTGGGTCAGTTTCAGATGCATGGAAGAGAATATGGGAGGCAAAGGATGTGATCAGGTATGGAAGGAAGTGTCACGTTGGCAGAGGCGATTGGTTTTGTTTTTAGGAGGATAGTGAATTGGACCCTCTACTTTGAAGTTCTCATCCCTTTGCCATTGGGAGCACGTGCACTGTCACTTGTGGGGATTTCCAAAAGTTGGTGTTTAACATCTGGGATTGTTAGGGATTTACAATTCAGGAAAGAACTGAAGTATGTTGAACTTCTGGAGTTTTGCTAGCTCCTGTCACTTTTGGAATCTAATGCGTAAGGTAGCTTGTCAGTTGTGGGGATTTCCAAAAGTTGGTGTTTAACATCTGGGATTGTTAGGGATTTACAATTCAGGAAAGAACTGAAGTATGTTGAACTTCTGGAGTTTTGC
>JAMKQA010037384.1:0-10320 GCA_024699735.1 Posidonia australis | reverse complement strand
GTCGTTGTTTTAGCAAAACTCTATGAGCAGTATCTAATATTTTTCCAATACATAATGTATGCACTTGTTATATGTTTGTTACGCTGTATATTAAGCTCAAAAAATCATAACTTTTTTGCTAAATTTCAATTTCCATGAGAGTAGGAAACCTCAAAGTGAACAAAGGTCCAGATAATATACCCTAACGATCTCTTCGTACGTTTCATCGTCAATCTCGACTGTAGTAATGATCTCTTCAACATCACCAAGTATCATATTCAAATGTTGATCATAAGCCTGAAATGCAATCGTGAAGAAATTTTCTGTCTCACTACCACTTTCACAAATGGAACAAATCACAGCTAAGCAGCAGAAGGCAGTAAAAATAATTATCACCATAGAAATATAAAATCTATATCTTGTCAAGAAATTTAGAAATGTTAGCAGAATAAATCACAGATAAGTTGCAAAGAGTACTAGAAAGGCATAAATAAAATATTAATTCTGTAAATTGGCCAGGAAAAATAAGTATAAGCTCGAGGAATTCTGACATAAACAAACAAAATACATCCTCAGTTATAGCACGCCAAAAAAAAAAATCCTAAGAGAGCAATCAGCATCCAAGCATAGTAAGATGTCCAATAAGATGCATAAATCATAGAATTCAAGCATGGAGCTGTGGAACTTCAGATAAATTACAGCTGAGACAGATAAAAGCCAAACAGAAGCCCACATTTAGGACAAATCATGCATCCGAGAAAATTTGTAATGGACTTTGTAGGGTTCGTGTTCTAGAATGCTGACGTAGTTTTCAAGTTGTCTTACAATAGTCAACTATGATGGGTCACTTTTATCTTGGTCAAGTCATTCAGAAGTCAAGAGATTCCAAGCCATGACAACATGTTTAAGCAGGGCTAGTGAGGCATGGATTTCCAAGACAATGTTCGAGACAAAATATGAAGCTCAGTAAGGCTGGGTGTAGTTTGTAAGGCATTGTCCTAATCCAATCAGACGGAAGGCCAAATATCTCAGAATTTTAATTCAGTGCATTCGAGCATGGCTAAAATGTTAGCAAGACAAGTTTCAGGTCATGGCACTCGTGAATGATTTATTATTAAACAGGTATAAAGGTATCATTATCAAATCAGGCAAAATGATTGAATGCTCAAACATAGTAAAACAAGACTGAGAAATCACCATAGCCAGGTAGATAGACAAATGTGTGGGTAGGGCATAATAATCTCATTTTATTTCAAAAAATGTTTAAAACCACACAGTGTCAGTGTAGTCTACTGTCCAGTGAGCCTCTGGCCAGCCCGCCGACACGCTCCGATCAGTCACCTGCCAGGCTCCGCTCCTGGCATATTTGGTGTTCCACTGGCCCAAATTAGTCTTACCTGGCCATCCGTTGGCAGCATAGGAGGTCACTGACCGTGATTAGACCCCTAGCTCCGACAAGCCCCCGTGTGTCCACGACAAGCCTTTGACCACTATATCAGCCTTCCAATATGTATGAGTCGACGGGCCAGCGGACTCCTCCACCCGCCGCCGACCACCTCGACGGGCATAGCCGTCCGCGGAGCAAGGGATGGAGTTGACGAAAAAAAGTAAACAAAACACGAGCAACCCATGGAAACAGAGAAATTGAAAAGAGGAGAAGAGAGGGCGTACCAGTTCAGCCAAGACCACCATCGTGCCATCCTCCACATAGGTGCTCTGGTGCTTCTCTCTGCCTGTAAACGCCACCGCCCTCCTCCGTGCAAGAGCCCTGTCACCGTCGCACGCGGGAGAGGGTGTGGACGTCGGTGATGTGGTTTTCTAGGGTTGGAGGAAGGAATAGAGACGGAAATGAGAACTGGTGATTTTAGGGAACTGTTGCGAGGACATGTCTTCGTTAAGTCCTCGTTAAGTCCTCACTAAATAAGGTTCCTCGCTTTGTCCTCGTTATTTTTCCTCGTTAATATATTGCGAGGACATGTCCTCGCAATGTGTTCACTAAAAGTCCTCGCAAAATCTGATTTTTCTAGTAGTGATTGGGATAAAAGCAAGGAACATCTCTATAGCCAAATTTAAAAAAGTACTTGTTGTTTTTAACTGTCTTGAAAAGATGATTTGGGCCTCACTGGCAATGAGATACGGCTACTTCTCATCCAGCTGTCCATGTGCATGCCCCATGTAATGTACACAGTAATTCTCCAGAAATTATTACTCAGCATGATGATTTTTCGACTAATGAATCTACATCATTTTATACTACATCCTCTGCTAGTTCAAATAAAGATGTAGATTCTAACAATTTACTGAATGACTCTCTTATTTGAGATTCTTATGACTAATTCTAGTCTTTTTGTGGTAAAATTGGAACATCCCTAAATTCCTTGGAAGATACAAAGACCTTTTTTAATTTAGTAAGGAATGATCAGAAATTACCATATGTTAATCTTGATGAAAATGTTAATTTGGTTGAGAATTTTGCTTCTTTTCAATTGTCCTCCTGTACTTAATGATTATTGCGGCCTAGAATATTAGAGAATTGGAGAATAGTGGAAAGAAAAGAGTTGTTCGTAATCTAATTAGGTCAAATAAAAGTGATATCATAATACTTAGTGAAACAAAAAAGGAAGCTTTCTCCCTTAGCCTTCTTAGATCCCTGAGGGTAGGGAAAATTAACAAATGGTCTCATCTCTCTTCAGAGGGTGCTTCAAGGGGTAATCTCATAGGTTGGGATGATAAAATTTATGAGTTATGTATCACTCTACCTGTCACTTTTAGTCTTTCTCTAAAACTAAAGAATTGTACAGATGGATTTGAATGGTGCCTCACAAGGGTTTATAGGTCCTGTGAGACTAAACTAAAGCATGATTTCATTGAGGAACTGGGAATCTTTAGCAAAAAGGTTAACAGTAACTGACTTATTGGTGGGGATTTCAATTTAATAAGATATTCTCATGAGTATTCTTCTAGGACTGGCATTTCTTCTTCAATGATAAATTTTAATGATTTTATTGAGAATAACTTATTGATGGATTTATCTCCTAATAATTGCTCATATACTTGGTCCAATTTCTAATCACAGCTAACCATGGTAAAACTAGACCGATTTCTTATCACCATGGATTGGTTAGTTAAATATCCTCACTATTTTTGTGTCGGTAAGGCTAGAGTGGTATTGGATCATATCCTCATAATCCTAGATACAACTCCAGTAGATTGGGGGCCTCCTCCATTCAGATTCTATAAGTCTTGATTTTATATTGATGAGTTTAATGGGCTCATTGAAAACTGTTGGCATAAGTCCACTTCTATTAGCTTTTCTTCATCTTCCATTGCTTTTTTTGCATATAGACTTAAACATTTAAAGAAACAAATCCAGAATTGGGTCGGTCCAGTTAAGGAGGAGAGAAAAAACATACTAAAATACGTTGAATCACAAATAGCATGCATTGACTCTCTAACTGAATCTACCGTGATTCATGATGCCATGTGGAATAAAAAAAGGAAACTCAAGACAGAACATTATCTATTGTTGCAAGAACAGGAAGTTTATTGGAAGCAAAAATCTAGAATACAATGGTTCAAAGAAGAGGATTTAAATACGACCTTTTTTCATAATATGGGTAAGTGCCGTAGAAGAATCAACACCATTACTTCACTTAAAGTGAATGATAATTTGACATTTTCCCCAAGAATAATATGTGAAGAGATAAAAAGGCATTTTACTTGGGAATTTAACAAGATTAAGAGGTTTAAGGCATCCCTAAACTGAGGTCTTCTACTTCCTAAGAAAATTCTGAACTCAGATGTATTGAAAGGGGCTTTCATTATTGAAGAGATTAAAGAAAATGTTTTTAACTTACCTAGAGATAAAGCCCTAGGTCGTGATGGTTTTCTCTTAATTTTCTTTCAACACTTCTGGGAACTTATCAAATTTGATGATTTTGAGGTTTTCCAAAACTTATACTTCTGTAGCAATTCTGAATTCTTAGCACCCATTAATCAGACCTTCATCTCATTAATTCCTAAGAAGAATGGTGCACATATAAAAGATTTTAGGCCAATCATCCTAGTGAATAGTATATACAAAATAATTACGAAAACTCTTGCATCTAGATTCACTCCCATCCATAATGATATCATTGATAATTCTCAATGTACTTTCCTTTCGGGAAAATACATTGGAGACTATTTTCTTATTGCTAAAAAAACTTTACATTATATGAAAATAGCTAACATTCAAGGCTACATCTTAAAACTAAACTTTAAAGAAGTTTTTGACAATGTAAATTGAGATTTGTTGTTAGGATCCCTCAATGGTCTTGGTTGTTGATCCAAATGGATCTCTTGGATCAAAATGTGTATCAACACTGCTAAATTATCTATTCTCATTAATAGTTCTCCTAAGGGATTTTTTAGAATAACTAACGGGCTAAAACAAGGAGATCCTCTATCTCCTCTCCTATTCATTGTGGCTACTCACATTTTAAACCACATGTTAACCCTTGCATTAAATAATAATCTCATCATTGGGATCCACTTCCCTCATGGGGGACACACTGTGGTAAATATACAATATGCGGATGATACAATCTCATTTCTCTTGAGGAAAATATGACAAATATAAAAAGAATTTTATGTTACTTCTAATATTGTTTTGGTATAAAAATAAACTTTCACAAGTCTTCCCTCACCAGTATTGAGGTATCACAGCACTTTGTCACTAGATTCTGCCAAATACTCGGATGTAGAGTTGCTGAATTGCCTATTACATACCTTAGGCTCTCTTTGCATTACAGAAAAGGCCACTTTTAGGGATTGGACTTCAGTCATGGAGAAAATCTCAAATAAACTATCTCTTTGGAAAGTAAAATTCCTATCCTTAGGAGGCCGCTTGATTCTAATAAACTCAGTCCTCTCTACTATTCCAACATACTATCTGTCAATGCTTTATCTGCCTATTAAGATGGAAAAGGAAATTGATAAACTTAGACGTAGATTCCTTTGGAATTCATTCTCACCATCTAGAAATGGCTTCCATCTAGTCAATTGGCCATCCTTATGTAGACCAAAAACTCAAAAGGAATGGGACATTATAAACTTGAGAACTTTAGTATTGCACTTAAAAGTAAATTATTATGGCAACTACTTTTTGACTCTTCTAATCTGAAATGGGAAAAACTTTTAAAGACTAAATATTTCTCTAGAGCTTGACCGAGTGTATTATTAAACTCATCTGTTGGTAAATGCTCCCATTTATGGAAAGATATCAAATCTTTTTTTGACATTATCAATTGCTTCTCTTCTTTCCAAGTTAATAATGATAACAATGTAACATTCTGGGAAAACAAATGGTGGAATGAAGAAAAGTTTAAATTCAAATTTCCTGACTTATACAACACAGCAAAATATAAAAAAAACATCTGTTAGAAAGATTGTGGACTTATTTAGGAATGACTTTTATAGTTTATTTCATCTATCTAAAGTATTGCAGGGCAGCATATCTCATATTCAATGGTAGGCAAATTTGCTGGCTGAATTATTGAATGAAATAGTTCTAATACCTGGTAGGAACAATTTGGTTTGGAATCCAACTTCTAATAGAATTTTTTCAGTTAATTCTTGCTACAAAGTCTTAAACGATGGAGCCTCAGGTTCCCACTACATGAAAAAATTTGGAAAAGTTGGGTGTCTTTAACAATAAAGCTATTTTCATGATTGGTCCTCTTTAACAAAATTTTAACTAAGGATAACTTGTGTAAGAGAGGCTGGAGGGGCTCTGATGTCTATATTTTCTGTAACATGCATTGTGAAACCAACACACATCTTTTCATATATTGTTTCTTTGCAATTGTAATTTGGAATTTCTTCACTTCCTCCTCTATGTTATCTCTCAGTGGTGGTTTTTATTGCCAAAAGAAACAGTTAATAGTAATTTTCCGTTTTTTCAAAAAAAGAAGCCCACACATGAATTGTGTACAATTCATAGGAAAAGAAAAAGGAAACAAAAATAATAATTTTAAATAATTAAATTAAAAATCTCAATATTACAATAATAATTCATGTATAAAATACTCAAAAACATATAATTGTATGTCAAAGTTTTTGAGCAAAGAAGCATCAACTTATAAAACCCATGAAGACGAAGATAATAATAATTGCTGTGTAGGAAAAGAAAAGGAGAACAAAGTAAATACAAATTTATAATAGAGATATGTACTTGTTGAGCCTTTTTTTAAGCACAATGGTCTCCATTTAGTAGTGCAATTTTATCTTATTGATTTATTTGTCTTATTTGATTTATTGATATAAAAAGGTTAAAAGACATCCACATTCTTTTTTGAGAAGTTTTGATTATTATATAGTTTTACTAGCATCAAAATCATAAATAAATTAAAATTAAAATTAAAAATCAATAAGTAAATAAAAAGAGGAAACCAATGTGTCACACTTTTTTTTAAGAAGTTTTGTTTATGCTTATCATCATATAGTTTTATTGGATTAAAATATAATATTAAATAAATGAATATACAATTAAAAATAGATTAAATAAAAAATAAAAATAAATAAATCAATAAACAAATTAAAAGAGGAAAGTAATTTGTTCATTTTTCGTTTGGGAAGTTATGATACACAAATAAATAAATGTAAAAGTAAAAAATGAATCAATTTGGTTCCTAAACATAAGGTTCTAGAGCTCTCTTGTTGTTCATGACTTCTCCCTCTCTACTTATTTAATAGGATGGATTAAAATACACTATTAAATATATAAAACTAAAATAAAAAGTAATTAAATAACAAATATAATTGAATTAATAAATAAATGAATTAAAAGAGTAAAATGATTTGTCTATTTTCTTTTAGGAAGTTGTGATACACAAAGAAATTTATTTGAAATTAAAAAAACAAATTTAATGAATTACTAAGGTAATGTTTGGTAAATCTTTTTCACAAAATGATTATTGAAAAATGCTAGATTTTTTAAATTTGATACTGTTTGTAGCTTATTCTTGTAAGTCGTAATCTTGTTTGACAAAAAAAAAACATACCAAAGAGAGTGAGAAAGATATCCATATTATCCCTTACCCTCTCTCCTTCTCCTTAACACCAACAACAACTATTGATAGTAGCACAATTGGTCCACTAGCAACGATGATCGATGAGTGTAGTTGGTGCACGACAAGAAAAATACAGAATTGCACAATAGATAAAATGAATTGCAATTATCCTCGCTAACGATTTTTACAAGGACAAAAATGCTGGTCGTTAAAATAAATTCATGAGTCCTTGCAATGTGCACACGATTGTTTTTGTAAGAACATAACAAGGAAAGATGTCTTCATCAGATGGTTGTTATTTTCTAATTAAGACTTGTCATTTTCCATCTAAAGTTACGCAAGGAAAAGATCTCGCAATGTCCTTGCTAATTCTGCAAGAATATGAAAAACAACTAATTTGACAAGAACATTGTAAGGAACAGTTCTTACAATATCTTTGTGACTTCTAGACAATTGAAAAAATAAGTAACATCAATAATTGAAATTATCTGAATATATCTACTAAAATCAAATTCATATGAAATCACAAATATGCTTAGTTACACATTACACATCCACACATTTCATAAAAAAAATACCAATTAATATTACATGAAATAGTTTACATATCCATGAAATATTGAGAAATGCCAAATTTTTTAAACTTGTTATTGTTTGCAACTTATTCTTATAAGCCATAATCTTGTTTGGTAAAAGTACATACCAAAGTACTTTTTTTGCGAACAATAGTGGAGGCTATTCTCCTTAATATTTTTTCCCTCCGAACTTCACGTGATTCAATAAAGAATTGTGCGTCTCACTGCTCCTAACTAACTATACCATTGCAATTAGTTAGCATACCAAAGCACTTATGAGTGAGGAAAATGTTTATATTACTGCTCATCTTCTCTCCTTCTCCACAACATACCAATGACAAGTATTGTTGATGGCGACAATTGATCCACTGACGACAACAATCAACAAGTGTAGTTGGTATATGAAGGAGAGAGTGGCAGCGACGAGAGTTGTAAGGACGAAGCCAATTGGAGATGTAAGGAAAGAGATAGGTTTTTGTTGATATAAAAGATTTTTTTAATTTTCTCAATGGCAAAAAATGTAAATAAGATGTGGTTAATTTGAAATATTTGTTATATGATGAGGACAGTCTTGGAAAATAAATATCATAGGAGTAGGCATTTTCAAAAAAGTTCCAAAATGTAATGTTTTTTCTTGGACTTTTATGTACAATTTATGCAACCAAAATAGCTGATGTTTGAGAATAAGCTAGTATTTTTTTTTGGTTAACATTTGATAGAACTTTTTATGAAATAATTACTTTTTGGATATTAAGGTGCATTAAATAATTACTTTTTGTATGAATAGTCAGTATTGATACAAGAAATCACAAAAAATCAAAAGAGAATCGAAGAAAGAAGAGGAAGGCAAAGGGAGAACTTGAAGAATACACAAGTGCAGGGAGGAGGGTGGAGGGAGATCCAGAGGAGGAGGAGCAAGCCTAGGTTGGAGGAGGGCGTAGGGAGCACCGAAGAAGGAGGTGGGCGTAGGAATGAAGGGCAAAGGGAGAAGCAGAGGAGGAGGAGAAACAAACGTGGATGAGGCCACAAGAGAGTGGAAGGAGAACTGAAGGAGGAGAAGCGAGAGATTATATTGGAGTGGAAGGGACAGGTTTTGGGGTGAAATAAGAGGATAGGTTTCATTACTTTTCGCCTCTATATTTAGTTAAGAAGATAGGATTGCATGAAAATCATTACTAAATGAAAATAAAACTGAAAAGTCACTAAATGAATAAAAAGAGCAATCTAACCTTTTTTTCGAGAATTTTTAATTATGATATATTATAGTTTTATTAGCTCAAAATACACTATTAAATAGATGAAAATAAAACTAAACAATAAATGTGAATACATCAATAAATGAATAATAAAGGAAACTAATGTGTCCATTCTTTTGAGAAGTTATGATATACAAAGAAATAAATTTAAATTAAAAATATCTAACGTGTTCCTAAATATAATGCCATGGAGCTTTCCTGTTGCTCTATAGTTTTCTATCCCCCCTTAGTTTATAGAGTAGCTTAGAATACACTATTAAATACATGAAAATAAAACTAAATTAATAAAAAAAGAATTAAAATAACAAAATTAATAAAAAACTAAATTAAATAAAAAAGGGAATTGAAAATCCAATAAATAAATCAATAAAGGAAACTAATGTGTCTATTTTTTTAGGAAGATAAGATACACAAAAAAATAAATTTAAATTTAAAAAAAATTTAACATGTTCCTAAAAATAAGGCCACGGAGCTTGGTCGTTGCTCCATAGTTTTCCCCTCCCCTCTTAGCTTAAAATACACTATTAAATAAATGAAAATAAGACTAAAAATAAATTTAAAAATAAAATTTAATAAATAGATAAATGAATTAAAAGAGGAAACTAATGTGTCTATTTTTCAGGAAGTTATGTTATACAAATAAATATATTTAAATTTTGAAAAATAAATCTGATGTATTCCCAAAAATAATGCCACGTAGCTCTCTCGTTGCTTCATGATTTTCCCTTCTCTGCTTAGTTTAATTAAATATTAAATAAATGAAAATAAAAGTAAAAAAAAATTAAATTAAAACAACATTAAATAATTCAATAAATGAATTAAAAGTGGAAACTAATGTGTCCATTTTTTAGGAAGTTATGATATAGAAAGATAAAAATTTAAATTTTAAAATAAATCTAATGTATTCCTAAAAATAATGCTGTTGCTTCATGATTTTTTCCTACTTAGTTTATAAGATAATAAATAAAGATATAAATTTAAATTTTAAAATAAATCTTATGTATTCCAAAAATAAGGCTACGGAGCTCTCACGTTACTTCGTGATTTTCCCCTTCCTGCTTCGTTTATAAGGATTGACTTCTACATTCCAACGGCAGATATCAGTAGAGTAGTTAATGATGAATATCAACAGAGTAGTTGTTTTTTTCGTAATCGACAAGTTTTTATATAATTCTCCCTTGGCTAAGTAGAATAACAGTCCCAAAACAAATAATGTCCTAGTACAAGCCAAGCAAAATCTGAAGTTCCAGCACAAAATTGCCCATAATATTACAAGACCTCTTAGAATGGATTAATCAACTCGTATTGAAGCCATAGTACACATGGTTCTAATTCTAAAATCTGCATTAAAAACACAGGCTGAAGAGGAGCACACTTGCTCATCTAGTACATGAAATCAAGCTTACTATGATTTTCATACATCAATTATGTGCTTACTAAAAATTAATTTTTACTGTA
>JAMKQA010037383.1:0-15859 GCA_024699735.1 Posidonia australis | reverse complement strand
TATTTTAAATATTTAATAACTAATATATATATATTACATTTGGTTCGGTTCGGTTCGGTTAAACCACCCTTAAAACCACAAACCGAACCATAAGGATCAGTTTGGAGATATTTCAAACCGAACCAGACCATTAAATTTGAAAAATCGAACCGAACTGCTAAAAATGGTTCGGTTCGGTTCGGTTAACCGGTTTGGGCGGTTTCGGTGCCCACCCCTAATCTCTGGATGCAAGAAGAAAGCTAAGAGTTCAAAGGGATGGTTGCAGAATTCTGGTTGCAATTGTGTGTATTCAACTTTTCTAATCCCTCAAATGGCTACCTATAGGTGTCTATTTATAGGGATCTTTCAAGGGTAACTCCTAGGAATGCAAGGGGCCTCGTAGACGAAAAGCCTGGAAGATTCCATGACATATTCGTTGTTGGAGGTAACAGCCATGGGAGGTGGAAAGCCAGCAGCCAGTAGCCAGAAAAGTGGCTGTGCGCCAGGTTGTTGCGCCAGCTCGGTGCTCGAGCTATGTGCGCCACCTATGTGTGCCAGGTAGGTGTGCTAGATAAGTGTGCTAGCTAGATGTGCCAAGTAAGTGTGCTAGCTAAGTATGCTACGTAGGTGTGCTAGCTAAGTGCTCTCCCCTACTTGTCTGGATTTCTAATTGGGCTGCGGGCCTATTGCAAGCTTAGGGTTGGTTTGGCTAATGGGATTCAAGGGTCAGCCACATCCAAGCATCATCTGGAAAATTATCAATAAGTCACCTCAAAATCGGGGTGTCTACACAGTCGTCATACACCTAATAAATCACATGATTTTTTTTAAAACTAGATCCAAATTCATAAACCAAAACTATAATAATAATAATTAGAGCAAAACAACTACCTAAAACTCTTGATATGTGGTTGAGTGACTCGTCTATATGCACTAGTAAGAAATTCCATCTTCAAATCTGCATTTGCAAAACACAAAACAAAATATACATGAGTCACTACTAAAAAGGTCACTTAGTATACACCCACAAAGAATACAGAACTTGAAAATAGATCAAGGTAGAACTCCAATCTAGCGAAACAATAAAAACCAAATCAAAACGTGTTGGTGAAGCATGCAAGAATGACGTGCCACCTTAATGCGTGAAAACCCACAAACGTGATACTAACATCACAATATCTATGTTGAAAGCCAAACCATGGAAAGACACAATTGCACCAAACCACCTGTGTATGCATCACCACCCAAAACAAAAATATATGGAAAATCCAACTTGAAAGCCACAACTCTAAATGAAATTGGCATCCTAATGTTGATACCCTAGCAATTTACTGTAAAGCCTCAAGAATCATAATGTATATGAGTCACAAAGATATGCATTAGAAAACTAATATTAAAACCACCAAAATTTCAACATAAACCACAAACCTGACCAAAATGCGTACATATAACGTGCACCAAATGAACTGCAAATCTCCTATCTGTAATTTGCTCCAAAACCCATCTAGGAGCATGCATGTAAAACTTTAAGACATACATATGAAGTAACTCAACTCAAATCTACCAAAACTAGGACCACTATGTTTCTCAGATATTGAAGCCGCAATAACTAAAGTATAGAAAACATGATGTATCATAGCATACATCTAAAAAACTCATTATTAAATTTGTTGAGAACTCAACTCAGCATCGAGCACTCAACTATCTTTGAGTAACCCAAATAGTATGGTTTGATTCTGCATACTCAATGTGCGTACGAGACAGCTAACAGTATTTGAATGCTCTATTCACATATAGAATACTCTAACACTTGTGTGCACATGCACACACATACATACACATACATGTTGTGTCACTTAGGTCCAAGTAAGTAACATCGGTCATAAGTAGCCACCGAAGCACACTGCACTATCAAGAATGAGCCACCTTACGAAGAAGCTCGTCCATCCTGAGTTCCTCCTCTCTAAAGAACCCTCATAATTATCCACTCTAGAACATCACCAGAAATAAGGCACGTGCATATCACACTTTGGCCAACTCTTACATGGTGCACAATATCAACGTTCTTGTTGCCAGGTCACCTAGGGAAATTTAAATTCCTGACCTTGTCAATACACAAGTTTCTATGTCTGGGCCACCAAGGGACTCTCACACTTGATTCTGCCAGTACTCAACTCGAAACTTTAATCTAGACCTCATATATAACCCTCCAAAGGTATCAATCATACTTGGTTCATCAGTATGATCCTTCAACATTCTTGGCTCTTGGACCTTAGCCTCAGTTCTATTGGCTTGCAGACCTAAACCTTTTCAACCTTTTGGTCTTCATAAACAAAAATCAATGAAAAACATTTGAAAACTTATTTTGAATAAAGCCAAACCACACTCCAACATAATAGGCCACAACATCCAACTGTATCAACCAAAACGCATGGACCATACACACAGATCATACGTGCGAACCAAACACGTGGAACTTCTTTGATAACTCTGGCATCACATAGGGTACCTAACACTGACAAAAAATGTACCAGGGGTTCCATTCATACCCCTAGCATGCAACAACAGAAAACACTAAAGCATAAAACCTTCACCAATTGTAATCACTAAATAAAAAAGAAGGGAACTACAATAAAGTGTAGAATGCCATAATGTCTACGTTTTACATAAAACGTAAAAGCACTTGTGTCCTACACCCTACCTGTGCCTTTGAATACTTTATTCAGAGTACATCACACACAATCACAAGGCTAAATTATATGGAAAAACAACTAAGTTCATCCATAATGCTTATTCTTCACTATAGCAATTAAGGGAAACTTAAGTAGCCCAAGTCATCATATTAATTAACTCTACGGGAAAAATAGCCAAAATTTAAATTATAAGTGTAAGATGCGTGTGGTGCTGCGTCTTATACAAGACACACCAATTCTTGCATCTAACACCTAAACTACAGATTATTAATTAAACTCTCCCTAAAACTAACATGCACCCTCATAATCTCATAAAGGAACCAAAATACAATTGGAATAGCCTCTATACTTCTATATGCAATGTAATGCCCCTAATGCTACATAATAGTACATAAACTATCCAAAAGATTTATTTAAATCAAATTTAGTAGAAATAAATAATTAAACAATAATTTTAAAACATAACCCAAACTTGTGTGTAGCTAAGTGACTTCGAAATCTCACACTAGAGCTAAGCTGCACCTCCAACCATGCACCTGAAACAAAATAATTTAAAACCACGTGTGAGTGACGTCAACGTCACCCAATACGTGCCCCAAAGCACACACAAAAACTGGCAAACCTCAGCCGCTACCAACAACCGTGAAGAAAACATGATTCTCGAAAAGCCAAAACAAGCAGTTGGAGATAATTCATTTATAAATCATGACTTTTCAAAACTCTCTTGTCATTTTTCTCGCCTAGAATCCAACCAAAACACAAATCATTTCATATATCAAGTCACACAGAACAAGGCTGGAAGCTAGCAAACAAACAAATCTCAATTTATCTCAAAAACCTATTGTATCACCTTGACCACAGGTGACCAACCTGGCCACAAGTAGATGGCAAGGCTCCATCTTTCTCACACTGCAGTGCCGCAGTGAACCACCCTGTGCAGGAGTTCAATCGCCCCAGCCGCAGTCTCAAAGTAGCGTACCCTCACTGGTACTAGCACGGAGTGCGTCTACTCTGTGACACCCCTAGGTGCTTGAGTACCTGGGGACTCTAACCCCAGACCTGACCAACACTGCACTGAGGGATTCCTGGGTTTATCATCTCCTGGTGTAACGCACCAAATTTCCTGTAATAATTTAAAGTAAATAAAATTACAGGAAAAATTAAAGTTAAATAAAAAATATCAAACTACTAGAAACCTGTGTGTGCGGCTATGAGACTCTGATATATATGCACTATTCTAAGCCTTTTGCGTGCCTGCACTTGTAACCCAAAAACACTAGGAAAGCATGAGTGACAAAAGTCACCCAGCACGCACCTCACGAAAAACAACGAAAAACAAAACAATAATTTTTTTTCTTTTAAATTCATTTTGCAAACCATTTTCTCTAAAATCTCACAAACCAAGCCCACATAGGCCAAAACCACAACCAGGGCTCTACCAGCCTAAAACCACAAGCAAAGGCCCTCAATGGCCCAAACCACACACAGAGAGTCGGAAAGCTCGACGCTAGACATCCAAACTTCGGCCACAAGCAGTCCACCAAGGAGCAACCACGGCGTTCTGCACTGCCACGGTGTGCCACCCTATGCAGGAGCCAACCACCGTCTCGTGATTCACCCACCAGGAGAACCCTCACAAAGCCAACCCCTCCTTAGGAAGGCTGTCTTGTCTCTTGGGACACTACCAACTACGGGACATGTGCTCCACCCACACTAGCCATCACAGGGTACGCTTCCTCACGGCGTCCTCCATACACGGTGCTAAGGAGGGAGTGCCATACCTCCACACTCGACAACACCCGTGTCTCAGTGCTCACAGCCACAACAGGAGTATCATACCTTCCTGTCATACCACAAGACACCTCGACCCCCGGACCACAACCCTAGCCTCGAGACAACAGTCATGGAGTCTCATACCCCCAAGATCCGACGTCCTTCAGCCTCGAGTATCTCGGCCCCTGACCTCAACCCTGGAGACGAACCTAGCCACCTGAGAATGTCGTCACATTCTCTAGTCCCGACGACACGGTCTCACAGTGTTTCGACCCGCACATAGAAAACCATTTTCCAAAATGGATCATCCATCTCTTTGAAACCATTTTCAAAACCATTTTATATCTTTGAAAACTCTTCCAAAACCTCGACAAAACGGCACATCAAGTGTCTTAAGGGACTACCACTGACAGCCCACAATCCCATCTCAAAGGGACAAAACAAACCAATCCGAGAAACTCATGGAAATCAGATCTTATAAAAAAAATATTTGGGCCCTATTTCGGCATGCTGAAAACAGATTTGGTATGTCGAAAACTCCTGGTTCGATAGATCGATCTGGATCGGTCGATCGAATCAGGTCAACAGTCAACACTTAGGCTAAAATTGGTATACCGAAAGTGGTTCGGTTGATCAAAAATCTAATGATTCGGTCGACCGCCTAAAATTAGACGACCGAATTTCGACTAGAGGACCAAAATTGACAAAAAATGGCATACCAAAATTGTTCGGTATGTCGATTTCTATGAAAATCAGAAAACGACCCAACTCAAACATTCGAAATCACCCAAAGTGGGACCTTCGATCGGATCCCCTAAATAAATACCAAAAATCTCACATAAAACATAAGATGTAGACCCTCGAGTCTACTCCAAATCCCAGCAACAAAATCAAAATCCATTCACCATGCATCAAGATATAAATTCGCAAAGGCATAAGGGTCAAAATGACCCAAACCACAACCACCGCATTTAACACCCATAAATACATCCATAAATACGCATAAAATCATAATAAATTCTAGGAACGTAAATTTACCTAGATTTCATACAATCCTATCAATTTCTATCAATTTCATGCTCTCTATTCATGGGTTGGAGGTATGTAACAGAGAAACACTCTTCGACGATCCTCCGGCCAACTTCGACGATCCCAACCCTCGATAGGGCTCTCTTGACCACAGGGGCACACCATCGGAGCTCCATATGCCGCAACGAGCCGCCGCACGCCTTCGCCTCTCATTCTCCCACTCTTAGGCTCTCTTTGTTCCTCACCTGCACCCACTAGTAAAGACGGGAAGGAGTGAAGATGAAGAAGGAGAAGGAGTGGAGGGGAAAAAGGGAAGGAGGGAAAGGAGACTCGACTAGGCTCTGGTGTTTTGCACTGCTCGGTTGCCACTAGAAATAGGGGAGGAGAAGTTGGCGAGGAGGAGAAGAGAGGGAGGTGTGTTGGAGAAGATTCGCCCATGCATGCGCTTTATACATGGGGGAGGAAGTCGCTGCACATGCACACCTACGCATCTCTAAGCACCAGACGCACAACACGAGCCAACGACTCTCCGCACTAAACACTTCCACCAACCAGCCCACAACCCGGGCCCCACATGGACCCACCCCCTGGGTCCCACAAGTATAGTGCCACAATGTATAGTGCCAACCACACACAGGGACACGCAAACAAAAGCTAGCCCACGAGGCTCAAGCTCAAAAGCACAAAACTACACAAACGGGCCTCGAAATAGTAACACCTGTCCAAGAAAAAATTCATTAAAATGTAAATAATTACAAAATGAATTTTTCGGGTGTTACATCCTAACCCCCTTAAAAGAAGATTTTACCCTTAAAATCACTAGACGAAAAGATACAGGTACTGGACTAAAATGGCTTCCTCACGTTCCCATGTGCCCTCCTCGGCTCCATGATGCCACCACCGCACCAAGACTAGCTGAATCACCTTGTTCCGCAGCACCTGCTCCTTACGGTCAACAATCTGGACTACATCCTCCATAAAGGACAGATCTTCTTGGAGCCCTTCTAGCTGGATTGGGATCACATGAGATGCATCAGCCAAGCACTTCCTCAGCATGGAGACATAGAACACGTCATGTACAGACGACATCTCTGGTGGTAGATTCAACTGATAAGTAACCTCACCGATCCTCTGGGTAATTTGGTACAGGCCAATATAGCGAGGACTCAGCTTCCCACGCTTCTTGAACCGCATGACAACCTTGATCAGTGACACTTTCAGGAACACACAGACTCCCACCAGAAATTCCAGTGGTTTTCGCTTCCTATCGGCGTAGCTCTTCTGCCGACTCTGTGCAGCCAACAACCTGCTATGGATCAAATCTACCTTGTTCGCATACCACTGTACAAGCTCAGGACCAAGAAACTGATGCCCGCCCACCTTACTCCAGTAAACCACCGATCTGCATGGCCTACCATACAAAGCTTCGTATGGTGCCGTCTCTGTGATCAAGTGATGACTATTATTGTAGGCAAACTTAATCAATGGCAGATGGTCCTCCTAACTCCATTGAAGCCACATGCTCTGAGCATATCCTCCAACGTCTGGATAGTCCTCTCTGTCTGACCATCCGACTGAGGATGAAATGCTGTGCTATAGTTGAGCACGATGCCAAATGTCTCCTGCAGAGTTCTCCGGAACGTTGAGGTGAATCACGTGTCTCTGTTCGACACAATGGACACCAGAACACTATGCAGCCTAACCACCTCGGAAATATACAACTCTGCCAGGTGATGCATCGGAAGCTTCACCCGAATAGCCAGGAAGTGAGCAGACTTGGTTAGCTGATCTACGATCACCCACACGGTGTTGTTCTTCCTTTGAGTACGCGGCAAACCAGTTACAAATTCCATCGAGATGTGCACCTACTTCCACACAGGAATATCCAATGGTTGCAAGGTCCCTCCAGGTCTCTGGTGCTCTGCCTTGATCAGTTGGTAGGTTGTACACCTCGCCACATGGTCAGAAACATCCTTCTTCATGCTAGGCCACCAAAAGTTCCGCTTCATGTCTCGGTACATTTTTGTACTCCTAGTGTGAATAGTATATCTAGATCGATGTGCTTCATCCAGCAACCTCTGCCTGGCCTCCTCATGTTGGGGCACATAAGGACGCATATTATACTTCAATTCTCCATATGCCCCAACAAAGAAATGAGGCTCTCTACCAGCCTCCAAGTTCTCAAACACAGCCTGAACAAACGGATCCAATTGCTGACAGGCGACAATAAACTCTATCAGCTTAGGGCGAATAGACAGGTTGGCCACCTAGGCACCAACCGTCCCCCGAGCTTACCGCTTCGGCCTGCAGCTCACTAGATCCTCCAGCATGGTCCACTCCTTGACCATCAGGCTCGCCATCACGTGCGTACGCTGACTCAAGGCATCGTTGACCATGTTGGCCTTGTCGAGGTGGTAAGACAAGTTGAAATCATAGTCTTTCAAACACTCCATCCAATGGCACTGCCTCAGATTGAGGTCCCTTTGTGTAAAGATATACTTCAAGCTTTGATGATCGGTGATGACCCCAAACCTCTCCCTATACAGATAGTGTCGCCAAAGCTTGAGAGCGAACACTACGGATGCCATCTCCAAATCAATGGTCTGGTAGTTCTTCTCATTATCCTTCAACTGGCGCGAAGCATACGCTATGACATTGCCATGCCGCATCAGAACATACCCCAACCCCACACCACTAGCATCACTGTACACAGTGAAGCCACAACTTCCAGAAGGCAGAGTCAACACAAGGGCAGAGACCAGACAAGACTTCAGTTCTTGGAAACTCGCCTCATAATTCAGGTCCCAACAAAACGAAACTCTGTTAGAGGCACGGGTATAGAGGAGAAATCCTTGATAAATCTCCTATAATAGCCCACCAGGTCCAAGAAACTCCTGATCTCCATCACAGTCCTGGGTCGCTCCCAACTGCTCACCACCTCAACCTTGGCAGGATTCACTCTAATGCCTTTTGCAAAAATCAAATGGCCAAGGAACATGACTTCACTTAGTCAGAACTCACACTTGGAGAATTTGGCGTACAGTTGACGATGCCTCCGAGCATCCAAAGCCGCCCTTAGGTGCAAGACGTGAGTCTTAACATCAGGAGAATAGACCAGTACGTCATCAACAAAAACCACAACGAACTGGTCCAGAAAAGGGCTGAAAATCTAGTTCATCAGATCCATAAATGTAGTTGGTGCATTGGTCAAGTCGAAAGGCATGACCATGAACTTGTAATGCCCATACCGCGTCTAGAAAGCAGTCATCTGAATGTCTGAGTCTTGTATCCTCAACTGATGATACCCTGATCTCAGATCAATCTTCGAGACACACGGATGCAGACTACAACTAGTTGAACAAGGTATTAATGCAGGGCAAGGGATACTTGTTCTTCACTATGATCTAGTTCAACATCCGATAATCTATACACAGTCCGAACGAGCCATCCTTCTTGTAGACGAACAAAATAGGCGCTCCCCACGAAGACATACTTGGCTTGATAAACCCCTTGTCCAGTAACTCCTGCAATTGAGTCTTGAGCTCTCACAACTCTGCTGGTGTCATGCGATAAGGAGGCTTCGACACAGCACCAGAACTGGGGATCAGATCGATCGAGAACTCTACTTCCCTGTGAGGTGGCATACTAGGTAAATCGTCAGGGAAAACGCTGAGATACTCACACACCACAGAGATGTTGTGAACACCCAACTCAAGAGAAGTAGAGGTAACTATATTGGCTAGATAACCAACGCAACCCCTGACCAAAGACTTGTAAGCCTTCATAGTTGAAATGACAAGCTTAGGCCCACCTTGACACCCAACTTGTACAAAGAAAGACCCATCCTTAGGAGACCCAAAATAAATTCTCCTCCGAGCACAGTCGATCACAACGGATTACTACGTCAACCAATCCATGCCGAGTATCACATCGTACTCCTGCATGTCCATCATGATTAGGCTGGCGTCGAACTCTCTGTCATTCAACATTAAGTTGATAGACCGTAAATACCTCCATGCCAAACTGTGCTCTCCTAACGACATTACTAGGTTGAGATGAAAGTGCCACTCTAGCTGATCTATCTCCCAACTCTGTCGCAAAAGACTTAGAGATAAAGAAGAAAGAACTCCCTGCGTCAAACAACACCTTGGCCATCTGGCCAGCCACAATAAAAGAACCTGATGGCCAAGCAAAAACAATACCACACATCTATACAATAAGGCAAATGTCCGGTTACAAGGAGATTACAACAAATCTCAAAGAGTTACAGAACCAACTAATCATCCTTACCCTCAACTACATCTCCCGAGGACCTAGCGCTTGGAGCTGTAATGGTAAACACTTGTCTCCAAGTCGGCCGCTGTGGTGCCCTTCCTGCCTTCTTCGGCAGTTCCGGACAGAATTTCTGAACATGTCCCACCTTCCTTTAAAGTTGAGTTTTTAGCTTTTCGTTGTTTTTGTGTGTTTGGGACGAGTATTGGGTGTCTTAGATGTTACTCACGCGTGCTTGTTTGGTTTTCAAGTGCAAATTGAGTGCAGTCGAGTTCTAGTGCTGGAGTTGGAGTTTCTAGCGACACATTGTTTCCTGGAGGTGAGCCTTAGTTACAGTTATTTAATCTTACTGTAATTAATGTAATTTTGCTTATGATACTATGATTTAGGTAACGTACCTGGATTCGAGGCGTTACATATTTAGAATATTATTTTGGCTTGCTTCATCTTGTAAGAAGAAAATACATGACATAAAGGTAAAAAAAATGAAAGAAATAGAAAAGTTATTGAAATAATTAACTACAATATGTACCTTATTTGATGCACAAGTGGTTGATGTCAAGGTAAAAAATGAAAGAAATAGAAAAATGATTCCAATTTTTTTTACAAGGTAACTTGTTGGAAAATGATTTCAATACTGAACACTATATGCATGGTATCTAATCTGTACCCACTTTGTTACACCCATTCCCTAAACATTTTACTATGTAGAATCCTTATACTCATTTGAATTTCCATATCAAAAATGGTAGTCTATATGTCCATGGTCTTCCCTATGGAATGTGGATTTGGAGGGTGTTGATAGTGACATCGATGCTTCCATGTTTGTTGACGACACTTGTAATCGTCATTTGTTGATTCGCGATGCCGACTAACAATGTACCTTCAGGGGATGCAGATGTAGATTAGGAGTGCAAACAGATTGGATACAATACGGATATGAATGTTACCATGTCTGTATCTGTTTTTGAAATGCGCATATAGATATGAATGCAGATATTATACAAATGTATCCATATCCTCAAAAAACAGATGTGGATATGAAACAGATACAAAGGGATCAGATACGGATAAAGTCGGATATAAATACAGATATGGCGATATGCACAGTACATAATTAATTAAATCATTAATAAGATTTTTGTATATTTATATATTTTAAGTTGTTTAGCATATATGAAATAAAAACAATATATATCAAAAATAAAAATAAATTAGGCATAATGATAGGTTGGACTAACTTTTTCCAAAAAGAGATAAATTTACGAAACCAAATATTGATATTCCACCGTTATGGATTAATAATTAATTAATTATTAATAAAAAATATCACATTTTGCAACATATTTTGTTAATTAAAGTTACTAAAATCTTATAAATGACAGAGTAAAATCGTTATAAACTAAATAAATAATTTTTAAGAACAAAAACATCAAGAAGTAAAGAACATATAAATGACAAAGTCCTAATTTACAAATAACTATTAGGATGTCTATCTCAAAAGTCAAAATACTTCTTGGATAACAACATGGCATATTATGGAGTGTTATAGTATGAAAACTAAACATGTAGAACAAAGGAGAGAGAATAGGATTAGGATTTGATTTTAAGTTTTTATCATTAAATATTTAATTTATGTCTATATACATATAAGGAGAGAATCAATTATGAACTATCCTCATTACAGAATTTTATGGAAAATTTTCAAAATCACGTGCTATAAGTTTCAAAATCAAAATGTAATATATAGATATTAATCTACATCATATGGATTAGATACACACCAAAATCTACATCATTTAAAGCCTCTTAATACACATATCAATTCATGTACAAATTAAACGATTTTAAAGTGAGAACCACTAGATTTTAAAGTTATAAGTTTCAAAAATAAAATGTAATTCATAGATCTTAATGTATATCATCTAGATCAAGTACACATCAAAATCCATATCATTTAGAAATTAATAACATATAGATCTATTCATATATAAATTCAATGGTTCTTTATGAGCTAAAATAAGTACATGCTAAATTCAGTATTTAGGAATTTCAAAATCACTTGATTTTTTAGATACATACATTTTAAATAGTTTCAATTATATCTAGCAGTTTAGATTTTTAATTTAATGATTAGTTGTTGAGATATAAAATGTTGTATATACCATACACATACATACATATGTATGTATATACGGATATCCGTATCCTCTCTTGGATGGATACAAACGTTTTAAGGATATACCGTATTCGTTTGCACCCCTAACGTAGATGTAGTAGGTTTTCAGTTTATTGGATCGACGGTAGGATGTCGTTCAACAACATCCTCGTGTTACATGGTGTATTCCTTCCCTTCAAAACATATCTAGGTTAATCCGGATCTGTAGTAAATAATATAACGAAAATGATAAACAATATAAATAAATGAAAATGATACTGACTAGAGGTGGTTCCCCGTATGCAAATGCAATGTCCTATCTAAGAAAATGTTGTAATATTTAAAAAAAAAGTGGAAATTAGAACAAATACTCCCTTCACCATTGTACTATGTGATGTGGAGCTGAGGAAGCGAAGTCGTAAACAGAGTTCTAGAGGCATGTTTAGTTGATCTCTTTGAATCTAGGATTTCACTCAAAAAATTGATGAAATGATGTTGTGGATCTCTTAGAACCTCAAACACTTTAACACTCAAAGGTCACTCTTTCAAAGCCTAGATCTCTCCTCTCTCAGATTTTCTCTTTTTAGGAAGCCTCTCCCATTGTTCCCAAAGCTTCCTCCAACTCTAGATCTAGGGGATATTTATAAAATATTTTCTAATGTCATTTCATTAGAAAATGAGTAGATATTACTTAGGTTCAAATTTAAATCCAAATTTAAAATTTTAAACTTTCAAATAAGATATTTTAACTCGTCACTGCATGTGGTGGCGATAAGCATTGATACTTTATTTTCTTGACGCAAAAAATAAATTAAAAGGCAATAAAATAACTATTTAAGCTAGTCGTTGCTATCACATGCGTCAGGCTTTAAAATTAAAATTATTTAAAATTTTAAATCCCAAACTAATTTGTTATGGACCTAGCAACCATCTAAGACATAATCTCCATTTTTAAATTTACTCTATAACAAAAATATATTTATAGGGAATTTTAAATTTAAATACAAACTTACTAATATTTAAAATAAATATATTTTATAATTTCATGGGAGAAGTTAATTAGTTTTACAGACATTTTTGACATAGTTTAAATTCGTAACTACTTAGATATTTTGGATTTATCTTCATTTTTAAATATTATTTCGAATTAAATATGGTCGTGACATTTAAAATTGTGATAACCAACTTAAAATCTCGTTTTTGACCAAAATAAAAATATACCATTTTAAAATGGACGTCATCCTTTTTCTAGAATTTTCTTCAATTAGCTGCTATGTTCAAATATATATATAGTGAACATCATATTTAAGTACTACAAAAATCGTAGACATATTAATTATTATTCAAAAAATTAGTAGAATGTTTTAGAAAAATCCCAAAAGGCATATTAAAGCCCAAGATGACTAGACATCACATGAGAAGTTTCTAGAATTTTCGTCGCCTTTATCTGTAGCGATCACACTCGTCGCCTACTCACGTGGCAACAATACATGTTACCACCCCTATAGGCAATAAGCTAGTTTTTTGCAATTTTCTCTCTATCTTTTATATTAATCCAAAGAGATGTGTTAAAGGTTTGGAATAACATTAGATATTTTATAAAATGATAACATTATTTTCTTTAACGTTAAAATACTCAAATTTGCCACTAATTTAAGTTCAACGAGAATATTAACTCTACCACATCTAATAAACTCACATTAAATAATATTTAATGTACTCAAACTTGCCACTAGTTTGAGTAGAATGAGAGTGTTAATTCTGCCACAACAACATACTCACATCAATGAATGTTAAGGTACTCAAACTTGTCACTAGTTTGTGTGTTAGTGTAATATTTGGGCCTTGTATGGAAAGCCACGTGTGGGATGCACGGTAGGGACGTGCGTCTGACATGCACGGGTTTCTCAGAAAAATTTCCAGAATGATGTAAGCATGTATCCATGTATTTGTATTAAAAGTGATTAATGGAATATGGGTTTCAATGCTTAATTGTACTCTTTTTTCTTTAGTGTTTATCCTTAGGCTTTGTATGGCTACATATGTTAGTATCCCATACCGTATACGTACGTGTATACTTGCATAGTGAATGCACAGTTAACCGCTGCCCAACATTGTGCAACCATGCCCTGCCATCGCCGCCTTCCTCCCATGCCCTGCGAACGATGCTACTTGCATCTCGCCATGCTTTGCTAGCGATTGTTGGAGATTGAAAGAAAATGACGGAGGGTTGGCAGAGATAAAGGGGAAGAGAAGAGCTAGTACAAGGGAGGAAATGGGAGAGAGAAATGTAGAGAGAGAGAGAAGTGGACTCTGAGCGGGGAGAGGAAGAGGGGTGATTGCCTGTAACATCTCGAATCTTAACCTTCACACTTAATCATGATTAATAATAATTAATTAATGATTAAGTTAATTTTAGTGAAGTTTACCAGCTAGGGTGTGTAGTGACCCGTGGGAGTACGGGGCCGAAAATGGATCAACATTGGATGCTACAGTGCTGCTGAGATCCAAATTCATAACTTATTTCATGAGTTATAGGTGTTTGAAGCATTTCCTCCTTCCTTAGGGGTGTTTGTGAAAACTTCATACGAAAAGTTCATTTAATTAGTGCTTACGTGAGGGGGAGGATGACTTAGGTGCATGGCTAGCGTCGAAAAAAAGAAGAAAGAAAGAGAGATGAGAAGAAGGCTCGAGAAGAGAAAAACCAAGAAAGGAAGGAAAGAAAGAAATGAAAGGGGGAAGGGGAGAAAGAAAAGGAAGGAGAACAAAGAGGGGTGGCTGCCGTGCTCGGGAGGAAGGCTGAGAAGAAGAAGAAGAGAAGAGAGAGAAGAAAAGAAGAAGAAAAGAAGAAGAAGAAGAAAAAGAAGAGGAAGAGAAGAGATGTATAAGAAAGAGAGGTACACAACCCCATTTCCTCTTGATTCTTCTCATTTAAACTTAAGATTAGTAGAATATGTGAATGGGGATCATTTGGATGCATGATATGAATTTTATGGATTTTTAGTAGATTTTGATGAATTTCAGAAGAAATTATGAGAACATGTCACTACTAAGCTTATTTACGTCTTGTGACTTCAATCATGTATAACTTGAACTATGAGTAATGGAATTGAATGGTTTTCATACCATTAGAAATAGACTTGAAAATCTTTAATTTGGTAGGTTACTTGCTAATTTTCGTGGCCTATAGAAATACCAGCACATGTGTGAAGTTTGATGACCCATTAAGTATGCCAGATTGAGTCTTATGGTTTCAGACATTTATATCTCGAGTTATACAGATGGGTTTGGAATGAAATTTGTTTCAAATGAAAGTAGACTCAGAATTCTTGCTTTGCAAAATTTTTACAAAATTTTTGGGTTACTGGAAGTTGGTCCACTGAAGGTTAAAACTCCGATGAACAGGCCTATTTCAGTGCAGATTTCACCATTCAGAAATCGCCTGAAACGGTATATCAAAATTTTCCGGTACGTCGAATCAGAGAATTTCGGTATACTAAATTTTGCCGATATGTCGAATCAGACGCTGAGTCATTTTTGAGTATTTTAAGAGTTGGTTAATATATATATATATATATATATATATATATATATATATATATATTAATCTTGGAGAAATGAATAAATTAAGACAAAAACAAGTAGGATAACCATTAGAATGGTTTTAGGAATGGCCTAAAAAGTATTAGCAAGATTCCATTTATGGCATAAAAGTCATAAAAGATGATATAACTTAGAAATAATAAGTCTCCTCCCTAATGGCTTAAAAAGGATCCTAGGGATCATATTGTATTCCTTGAGCCTAGAATTAATTAGTTTTGTTGGGAGTGCACTAAAAGAGTCATTCAGTGGCACTACTGTAACCATGCCGGCGAGGAGATTCCGCAAAAGAATGCGAAATCGGTCGGCAAAATCACGTCGAAAAAAGTAAAACAAAAGGAGTCGCCACCTAATC
>JAMKQA010037382.1:0-16126 GCA_024699735.1 Posidonia australis | reverse complement strand
AAAGCAAATACAGAAATCCATGCAGTGCAAAGTCACATATGAATGCATTCCAGTAAATCATGCCATGCAAAATCCTTTACAAAACTTGAAAAATATGCTTTGAAAGTGAAAGAAATGCAAGTGTAATGACTTGTGGACCTTGTGCTCAAGGGCTAGTAGCCTCACACAAGATTCCACCCTATTCATGCTAAGATGTATGCAAGAAGGTTCAGACATATCTCTGGATCATGGGCTGATGCACAAGGTTCTCCATATTGGAGTAGAGGCAAACAGCCTACCAGATTTTAGCCATGGACTGAACATTCAAAGGGGAAAATAACTAGGAAACAATTGTTATTTAGGGCTGAAAACATGCATGCAAAATCATGAGACGTCAGGAAACCAGCAACAAAGGAATCAGGTGCAAAATCATTGGAAAACTATGCAAACAGGGATGCAAAAGTGAGTGTTTTGCTCTTTGACCAGTCTGGTGCTCCTTAATGGTGCGCCAGAGTGGTGCTCTGGGTTGGTGCACCACTCTGGTGCTCCAAATTGGTTCTCCCCAGAAAATCTGGATCAAACTACAATCTGATCCAGAATCTGATCCAGAATCTAATCTAGAATAGAGATGGGTGATTCTTATTAATGCAGATCAGTTCATGCAGATTTTAAAAACTGAAACATGACGAGATGCAAATGAGCAAAGCAAACTTATTATGATGTGATTCAGAAACATGATAAATCATGGGTTCATGGCTGAAAACACACTTGCATAAGATTCTAATGATGAAATAGAACATGAACTTTAACAGCCGTATGCAAAGAATGAATCATGAAAACTTGGTTTGCTACATATCTATTAGCATGCATGTTCATGAATCATGCACTCTTATGCAAAGGAAGTAGAAAAGAAGAAAAAACAACTCAAAGAAAGTAACAAGGTGCAGACTTTCATGCTAGAAGTAAGAAACATGCTGGAAAACAAGGTATAGGTTTGCATATAGAACATCTTGCAAAGGAAACAAGCAATCTCATCATGGAATTCTCATGTAAACAGTAAAAAATCAGATCATATATAAAGTTTAAAGCATGTTTTATCTTGGTGCTATGACTGAGATTTAAAGAAGAAGGTGCTTCCTTCTTGAAATATCAAATATAGAGGGATCCTCGTTGCTTTGGAAGGGCCAAAGATGCTTTGGAATGCAAGGGAATACTCCAGAAAACAAGAATAGGCTGCTGGAAAGAGTATATGGCCTGCCTAAGATGCTTGCTCAGATCAGGATTGCTGAAATCAAGGTTTCTAACCTCTTCTAATGGTTGCCTGTAGGGGTCCTTATATAGGATTTCCTAATGGTAACTCGTAGAGGATTCAAGGAGCCTCGTAAACGAAGAGCCTAGGAAGATTCCAAGGCACATTCGTTGGTGGAGGTAACAACCATGGGAGGTGGAAAGCTAGCAGCCAGCAGCCTGCAAAGTGGCTACGTGCCAGCTTGGTGCGCTAGGTAGGTGCGCCAGGTAGGTGTGCCGGCCTAGTGCTCCAGCTAGGTGTGCCACTATAGTGCTCCTGGTCGATGCTCCAAACAGGTGCTCCAGCTAGGTGCTCTCCCTTACTTGTCTGGATTTCTAATTGGGCTACAGGCCTGCTATAGGTTCGGGATTGGTTTAGCTAATGGGACTCAAAAAGTGGTTGGGTTAGCCACATCCAAAGCAACATCTGGAAAGCTCATCTATGACTCACCTCAAAATCGGGGTGTCTACAGATGCCCCTCCCTGAGCGAGGTCGAGGGACGAAAGGAACCAAGACCGATGCTTAGGGTTGACACGATACCCGCATTTTGAGGTTATAAAAGGATGGTGTTTGCTGTAGGCATTAAGTCACTTATTCGGTGGATGCACCGAATGTCATGACTTGTTGCCAAATGCAAATGCAAAATGTGTGCAACTGCTGATCTAAATGCTGGGGATGTAATGTCAATGCAAGATGCTAATGTCAGAGTCGATGCTGAAGGCCGATGCGAAGCGGATGCTAACACAAACACTAGAGTGGGTGCTTGCAAGATGTTGCGATGTTGATACTAGTGCTAAAGAAATATGGCAAAAAGCAAGAAATCCTGCGCACAAAGGGAACCACTGGCAGGAAAATGATAAGTTGTCTGACTCATTAGCTGGATTATTGAGGTTATCAACCTCAGGTGGTGGGATATGACAAGTCAAACAAGTCTTGTCATCCCGATCGCCAGACAGTATGACGGTTGTCAACCGAGTAGTTGGGGATACCAGCCCAAGGGGAAGAGGGGCATGACAAACATACCATCTGTCAAGTGAAACAGAAGGCCCTGTCTACACGGACCAAAGGCGAACAAAGAGATTTCACACCCGCGAAAACTCGGAAGAGAAGAAAGAAACAACAGGACTTTGACCGCCCAGTTAGAGGGTCAAACAACTAGATTCCGCGCCCGCGAAAACCCAGAAGAGAAAGGATAAGGACATTGACCCCCTGGTCAGAGGGTCAAACAACTGGATTCCGCGCCTGCGAAAACCCAGAAGAGAAAGGATAAGGACCTTGACCGCCTGGTCAAAAGGTCGAGCAGCTGGATTTCCTGCACGGGGAAATCCGAGAGAAGGGCTAGGACCTTGACCATCTGATCAAAAGGTCAAGCCATCGGATTTCCTACCCAGGGAAATCCAAGAGAAGCCAAAGACTTCGATCGCCCAGCCAAAGTCAACAAGCTGGATTTCGCACCTGTGGAAATTTAGGAGAGGCAAAGGACATTGACCGCCTGATCAAAGTCAAGTTGGATTTCGCGCCCGCGAAAATCCAAGAGGGCAAACGACATTGACCATCTGGTCAATGTCAATAAGCTAGATTTCGCTCCCGCAAAAATCGAAAAGGGGCAAACGACATTGACCGCCTAGTCAAAGTCAGCAAGCTAGATTCCGCTCTTGCGAAAATCCAAAGGGGCAAATGACGTTGACCGCCCGGTCAAAGTCAAGAAGCTGGATTCCGCTCCCGTGAAAATCCAAAAGGGGCAAATGACATTGACCACCTAGTCAAGGTCATGAAGTTGGATTCCGCGCTCACGAAAATCCAAAGGGCCAAATGACGTTGACTGCCTAGTCAGTGTCAACAAGCTGGATTCCGTGCCCACAATAATCCAAAAGGGGCAACTGACATTGACCGCCTGGTCAAAGTCAACAGGCAGGATTTTGCACTTGTGAAAATCCAAAAGGGGCAAATGACGTTGACCACCTGGTCAAAGTCAACAAGCTGGATTCTGTGCCTGTGAAAATCCAAAAGGGGAAAATGACGTTGACTGCCTGGTCAAAGTCAAGAAGCTGGATTTCGCACCTGCGAAAATCCAAAAGGGGCAAATGACGTTGACCGCCTGGTCAAAGTCAAGAAGCTGGATTTCGTTCGTGCCCGCAAAATCCAAAATGGGCGAAAGAAGGGACCTTGACCGCCCGGAGGACAATAGAGTGCGGAGGACAACAATGCAATTCTTGCAGCCATTTTGTGCTTTAGACTTTGGAAATTAAGATACTTGCACTGCTTATATGTGATGGGGCCCATAGGATAACTGTCATATCTGTTAGCCCATGTGCCGTGCAGGGACATCCAATCATGGTGACACCTGAGCATTGTTCTGATATTCTGCAAATATGTTTGGTGTATTAATTGCTGAGGACAGTGAGCAACCGCAGGTTTGGGGCATGTCCTCTTCATTATTGAATATTTGCCAAGGTTGAAATGAAATGGCACTTGTTATGTGTTGCGGTTGGATTCTGGAAACCCATTTTCCATGTCTTTCGCTTTAGGCATACAAGGTTTGCTCTCGTCTTCGAAGATGTCTGACGGGTCTGCGGGCTATTGCTATGCATGCCACCAGCCTATTCATGTGTTGTGATGGCCGTGCTTATGTGAATTGATAAGCCTATCCAGAAGTGCTTGAGAAGCCTCATCTGCATGCTCCCAATAGTAGTACTGTCCCTATAATCTTCTTGACTTAGAAAGGCAGCTGACATGCCCCTAGTCAAAGACCTAACTCCAACCAAAAAACAGTTAACATGCACCTGGTTGATGATCTCCTTTTTGCCAAAATTCCAATTCAAAAGGCAGCTGGCATGCCCCTGGTTGGAATGCGGGCAAACGCCTCGCGAAGCGATGCAAAATGCGAAGGTGGTGAACTCACCAATGCTAAATGCCCAATGATTTATGCAAGACTTATAAGATGGAAGTAAGATTTATGCATTATGTATAGAAGATATGCCCTCAACGTCGAGGAAACCTTCATTGCCTACTACAAGGAACTAGAATGTCCTCGACTCACTTGGTGCTACATAGATTCCTGGGTTTATGGTGGTTCTCACTCAACCAATGGATTTCCGAGGCAAAATGGGCTCCATGCCAAATTCCTAGGGCCCTATACCTACTTTTTTCAATAATTCATTTTCTTTTTCTCCCTCAAAGGCATGCTGACTTACCTTATCCTTTACTTTGAGGTAATGAACACCTAGGCTGAGGGGTGGCTGCTCTTTCTGTTTGATATAAAAGGGGTGGCTAGTCCTTGTGAACATGTGGGCTTGGTAGGTGTATGCTTCAACTCCTCTCTAAGTTATGTGATAGGGGTAGTGTCATTCTACATGCCTCACTCATTGGAGCCGACTTCTATCTGCAACTTCTATCTTCTTATTTATTTTGTGCTTCGAAGTCTATGTTTTTTTATTAGCTCGCACTCTCACTTATGCCATAACATTTTTCCCCCCCTCTGGAGGTGTAGGTCCCTTAAGAATTTGTACATTTCGCCCACTTTCCATGGATTATCACTCCCTCACTCCCTAGATCACACAAGTAGTAACACGTGAGGAGGATCAAACTCTTCCTAAGCAGGCAAGCTTTCGATTTTCCTCATCGGGCAGCGGTTATGCCAATGTTTCATACAAAAATGATTACAATGAAAAGAAAGTACAATGCATATGATGCAATTTCAGGTGATGTCCGAATGCTATAATTTAGAATATTGAAATGCTAAAGCGAGAAACATAGAGATGCATTTTGCAAGGTTTAGGAGTGGCCGACGACCATTGGTAGTACTTCCAGTTAGGAGATGCTGATGGGCGATGACCATTGGTCCAACGAACACTTTCTCCAATTCTTGAAGGACCATGATTGAAGTTTGGTCCTGGTGATTCAGGGTGCGGTGGTGAAACAGTTGTTTTCCCTTCCTGCTGCTGTTGTGCTCTGTTTGGTCCTCCGCGAGCACTTGCAATTGTTCTTGGAATAAAAATGCCCAGATCTCCAACTGTCATCTATCAGGCTCCCTGTGTTTTCCTTTTAAGCAAGATCTTGCACTACTGCTGCCTGATGTGCTGTTGATGGTTCTGAGTGACTGTTCCCAGGAAAAAAAAATGTTCTAGAAATTGTTGATGATTATGATATTGAGGCTATGAACAATCTCTGGTTTGGATTCAATACGCCTGCACTGGTAATGTAAGTTAAATCGCGGGAAATAATTGTTTTTGGGGACTTACCTGAGCACAGGGGATCTCTTTCGCTGGTTTTGACGTTCTTATCCCAAATCTTTGTGCTCTCTTCGTTCTTCTGCCTTGATTGGCTCGGCGGTTCCTTAGCCGTATCACCCAAGGGGTTCCTTTCTCGTATCCCAATTGCAACACAAGTTCTCGACCACCAGACAAGGATTGTTGTGAATGGCCAAGTGGCTGACAGACTCAAGAGCAGGAATGAGATTAACTGGCTCAAATCGGTTGACACGATACAGAAAACCAAAAGTGTTGAAGCAGAGATTGCCTCAACGGTAGGACGAATCAAACTAAAGACTCCTCGGAACCACCGAGGAAGGATAAATACAACTATGAAGAAAAAAGGGAATATACAATAAGATTGATAAGACAAATAAAAGATCAGACAGAATCAACGAGAAAGATGGAATTAACTCCTGAGGGGCCTGCTGCTCCCGGGTTAGAATGCTGGGGTAATGGCTGGCTAACTATGTTGGGTTGTGCCGGTGGTGCTTGTGCACTTGCTGATATGGGCGCGGGGCCGGCCTCCTATGAGTTAATCACAATGACCTTTTGGTCAATCAAATCCTGGATTGCGTTCCTTAGTGTAAGACAATTGTCCGTCGAGTGACCTACGACCCGATGGAAATTACAGAATGCATTCATGTTGTACCAGGCAGGAAGCGGATCTGGTGGCGGGTGCACCTCAGGCAGCCTCAGGAGGGATGCAACTTTAGGGAATACCATACTCAACGGTTCCACTAAAGGGCTAAAGTGGCGCCTGTCATGGCGTTGTCGCCTTGGCTGCGGATGTGCCAATGGCGGGCGCATCACCACCTGAGGGGGAGGATAAACTAGAGTGGCAGTGGGAGTGATGTGTGATGCATGAGTTGCTCTAGGTGTAGGCGTGGGTGCATAAACTAATTGATGCTGAGGCGGCGGATGGACATTTGTAGGTGCAGCAAGGGATCTAATGTAAGAAACTGTATTCTTGGAGGGATCCCGCCTCTAGGGTGGATTGGCATTATGGTTATTGTTGTTGTAGCTGCAGCTAGCGCCACTATGTGAGGAAGTGGCTTGCTTGGCAAATGCAGAGAGTGCTGGAAAACTGCCGTCGCACAATGAACTCTTAACACGGGCACCTGCTCGGAGCAATGCAGAAAAAGTGGTAATTGGCTAAATGCTGAGTAGAGCCCCGACTGCTGGCTGTGCTCCTCGAATCATGATCTCGATAGACTCCTCGTTGGAGGGCCTATCTTTGACCTGCGAAGCCAAGGAGCGCCATCGTCCAACATACTCCCCAAATGTTTCTTGGGGTCTCTGCATGATAGCGACTAAGTCCTCCCACTTTGGGACTAAGTCGAGATTGAAGGAATATTGTTCCAAGAATGCCTGCATAATGTCGTCCCAAGTCTTGATGGTGGCCATGTCGAGGGAAGTTAACCACTTCAACGTGGGCCCCGTGAGACTCTTCTGGAATAGGCGGATTAACAACCTTTCGTCAGCCTGGAGCTGAGCGAGGTCTTCGCAATAGGCTTTGAGGTGGGAAATTGGGCAACCCCTACCATTGTATTTCTCAAATTCCAGAATATGAAAATTCAAGGGGAGTGTCACCTCTGGGAAATAGCATAGGTCTTGGAATTGGTAGGACCGACGGTCCCCGCCTTGCACTTGTCAGAGAGTGCGCTCCAAGTCATTTTTCTTCTCAAATTCCAGATGCTTGCTCAGATTAGGATTGCTAAAATCATGGTTTCTAACCTCTTCTAATGGTTGCCTATAGGGGTCCTTATATAGGATTTCCTAAGGGTAACTCCTAGAGGATGCGAGGAGCCTCGTAAACAAAAAGCCTGTGAAGATTTCAAGGCATATTCGTTGGTGGAGGTAATAGCCATGGGAGGTGGAAAGCTAGCAGCTAGCAGTCTGCGAAGTGGCTGTGTGCCAGCTTGGTGCGCCAGGTATGTGTGCCAGCCTAGTGTTCCAGCTAGGTGTGCCACTGTAGTGCTCCTTCTCGATGCTCCAAATAGGTGCCCCCACAATGGTGCTCCAACTAGGTACTCTCCCCTACTTGTCTGGATTTCTAATTGGGCTGCGGGCTTGCTATAGGTTCGGGATTGGTTTAGCTAATGGGATTCAAAAATTGGTTGGGTTAGCCACATCCAAGCAACATCTGGAAAGCTCATCTATGAGTCACCTCAAAATCGGGGTGTCTACAATATCATAATAATTATGGGAAAAATTGTGATATTTTTAAATATCCCATATATCATATTAAAGCTTGGGATGACAAATTACATGGAGAGAGATATCCAAGATGCTCGTTGCTTATAGATTGGCACCAAGACATCTGGTCGCCTATCTCAGCAGCAATAAGTCATGTTGCCTTCTGAAGTGGCTACGTGGTCCATCACCTGTCACACTGGCGACATCTAGATCTTTTACAATTTATCACCTGTCTTTGATCTTAATTAATAGGAATACATCAAAAGTACAGAAATACTTCTAAAATTCCATAAAATCATAAAAACATCTTCTTTAAGATCAAAATACTCGAATCTATCACCAATTTGAGTAAGGCGAGAGTGATAGCTTTGCTATAGCTAACGATCTCACACCGAAAATGTTGAAAGGACTCAAACCTACCACTAGTTTGAGTGTGTCAGCTTTGCCATAGCTAACGACCTTGAATTAGGTAAAATCAAGAATGTTTTTAAAGAAATCATAGAAACATTTGGAAAATATGTTATAAATCTCTTGCCATGTGATCTAGAATACCTCAAGGTTCCTATCCTAGATGAACTCTAGGAAATGTGAAAATAAAATATCTACATGTATATTGAACCAAGGGTTCATGGCAAACCCACACTAGAAAATGACATACCAAATCAAATTGATATGTTGAATCAGGGGCCAATTGAAACTGAAAACATGGCACCCAAAACTTGTTCCGAAATGGGAACTAGGGTGCACTACACACATTGATCCATAACTTGAAAACAACATGCCCAATCAAAGATCTTCAGGTCTACTTTCACAAGAGACAAAAATCATTCAAATCCAATGCTCATAACTCAGGATATTCAAGATTAAAACAAGGAAGCTTAAACCATGCTAATAGTCCACATTCATCCAAAAAATCCCTTGATAATTCCACTAAACTTCCTCTAAAAATAATGAATCCACTATCATGCATCCAAATAATCTCAATCAACTTATGTAACAACCAGACCCTGAGCCGTTACCCTGGTTTCTAGCTACATTTTTTTTCATTTAATTAGTTACATTAACATTAAACTAAATCCAACAAGGAACAATATAAATTTAAGTACTAATAATTGAAATAAATTTAACTACATACATAACCAGATCCCATGATGTGTGGTTGACTGACTTTAGCTTCAAATGCACTAGCAAACTCCTAATCCTATCTGAAAGGTCACCCAACACATGCCCTACAAAACACAAGCTAATTTAGCCTCCCACATGGAGGCCACACACAACCATAGAGAAATTCTCTTTTTGCTCCACAAGCAATAAATCTTTCGAAATCATGCTTTTGAAAATCATTCTTTTCTTTTCAAAATCACACTCATGACTTTCAAAACCATTTCCTTTCTTTTCTTTCAAACCATATGCATGATTTTCAAAACTTTATGCATACTTGAAATGGCCACTCTTGCCAAATCAAGTCCACAATCATTGGAGAGTGCTACACTAGCACTAAGCCTTTGCTTAGTCAAAACAAATAAATCATTTGTTAAAAACTGGTACAATCCTTTTTTCAAAAACTACTACACCACCTATAGTGCAACCAACACAATGCCCCTCACAGGCTCAAAAGAACACAACGCCTCTTGCAAGCTCAAGCAAAACAACGCCACTCACAAGCGAAAACAACAAAGTCTCAACAAACATTGGCCATAAGCAACTATTAGGGACAAACCTTGAACCTACTACACTACCCTGGATGGCTAAAACCATCCATCTTGGCCAACAGGCCTCTGGTGTGTCGTGTTGCTTGTCCCCAAGCAAACGACACCTAACCATAAGCAGTCCACAGAAGTGTGACCAACAGCGTCTACACTGCCGCGGTGAACCTCCCTGTGTAGGGAGTACTACTACCCCAGCCAATGGGCCTCACTGTACTATGACCACATAGGTCTCAACATGTACGGGGATGCATCCTCATGACACCCCTGTGTGCCCAGACACCTGAGGACTCTTACCCCAGGCCCTACCAACACTTAATAGTCTCAGTACCCATACTAACTAGGGTCTCATGTATAGCTATATGGAGGTCTCTTATCCTTGGGCTCGCTACCACATGCCTCTGTGTATAGTAGGTACTCTAGGTCTTTGGCACCTAGAACAGTGAAATGTCATACCTCCAAGTCCAACTGGTCCTCGACCTGCGAACCTCAACTTTGGCCTCGTGAACGACAATCTAGGAGTCTCATACCTCCACAATCCAACAAACATTTAACTTAGCATCTTGGTCTCTAGCCTCACCCTAGGCAACGTGCTCGATCACCCAAGGATGTCGTCACACCTTCTTGTCCTAGCAACATGCCTTGTCAGTCTCTTGGCCTCAACAAACAAAAACTACAAAAAATCATCCAAAACCATTTCAAACTATGCAAGTCTTTTCCAAATCCTTTTGGAAATCATTTCTAAAATCATTTCAAAGACCTCAGAAACATCACAAGAAAACTACCAACTCGAGGCAACACTTTTAAACCTTTTGGAAAAACCATTTTCCCAAATTATCCAATAGTTTCCTTGGCAAATCATTTAAACCTTTGTAAATCAACATATTTCTTTTGTTCCAAAATCATTTTCAAATTCGTTTTGCAATCATTTAAATATCTTTCTAGAAATACTATAAAACACCATGCCTAAAGTTGCACGAAAACTAGATACCAATAGTCAAGGTTCGGAAACAAGCGTTGATAGTTCTCCAGTTAGGCCTAGACAGCCACACCAAAACCAAAGCAACAGTCTCAAAGTCCCACTTGATCTACAAGACTGGACATCAACATAAACCTCAACCAAAACCCTATGCTCTAGTGCCAAGGTGTATGACTTCTACTACCTCATGTCTCTTAGGAGCACAGCTAGATCAATGCCCAATACCACAAGGCAGTGCCACTGAATGACTATTTCAGTGCATTCTACATAATACTAACCTGCTCAAGACCTAGGGATGACAGCATGATCCCTATTGTCCATTCTAAACCATTAGGGAAAAGAATTATTTCTTCTAAGTCCTATCGTCTTTTAGGCCATCCTTAAAATCATTCTAATTTAATCTTGCTAAATCTTTTTAGGCCATTCTTAAAATCATTCTAATGATTATCCTAATTATTATTGTGTCAATTTAATTACCTCTCCAAGATTAATATATATATGCACCCATATATATATATATATACATTAATCAACTCAAAAAACACTTAACAACAAGTTCAAGGCCTGGTTTGGCAGACCGAAATCATTCGGTTGATCGAACCAACACTTTGGTTCCAACCTAGAGAAGCAACTCGGTAGAGTGGACCTATTCTGTATACCAACCTAGGGATTCATGGCAAACTGATTGTTAGATCAGCATACTGTATCCGAATGGTATGCCAAAATTCCCTAATTTGGCATACTGAATTCATTCAATATGCTAAACCAATAGTTTTTCTGGAAAATGACTAGCTGTCATGAAAACCAATTTGCTGAATTGGAGCCTTGGGTGGACCCATTTGCAGTGTTCCACAAATCCTTCAAAAATACTCAAATGCAAGTATTCCAAGTCTACTACCATTTGGGACAAATTTCATTAAAATCCATTAACCATGGACTGAGATATCAAAATTAAAAACTGATGAACACATTTAAAGACATTGTGCCTTAACTCTCAGAAATTCATTAAAATCCACAAATAATCCATGGAAAATTCATGGAATCAACACAATACTTGAATCTAAGCTCTACTAATCATTTTCATGGATTTAAACAAATTTTGCATCATTTATCTAAGATTTAACTTAAACAGAGAAAGGAGGATCAGAGGGGATGCATACACTAGATTTTTGGCGATCCCTCATCCTCTCCAGCGAGCTCTCCACCTCCTTTAACATCCTCCGAGCTCACACAACCTCCAGCGAGCTATCCACCTCCTCTAGCATCCTCTAGGCTCACTACAACCTTCGACAAACTTGTGGATGGATTTTTGGGGATGTTGATATAGATGTCACCGTGTCCACTCACGTTGACACCTTTTGTTGTGATCATCACTTGCCGATTTGCTTTTGCCGATTAACAAGGTACCTTGTGGGAATTATTATAGTGGTTGTGGTGATATGAGTTCTCGATTCACAACATCGATGGTTGGGTATTGTCTAGTGGCTTCCTTGTGCTATGTAATATTCTTTCCATCAAAATAAACAAGTAAACAGTTGTGGATTAGACTATGTGTATTAAACAGGATCAAATAAATAACAAATAACATAACTAAATGCACTACATACTAACTATGGGTTGTCCCCACACGCATATGCCATGGACCATAATATGAATGAGATGGATTTATGTAAAAAAATGCAATAATTGGAAAAATACTCCCTCCACCCTTATTTGTTGTGGAGTTGATGGAGGAAGTGGAGACACGGATGGAGCTCCGGATGTGCACTTTGGCCTTGATAAAATGATCTTTAGCTGATCTAAGATTCTCATGGGATTTCGGTAAGGCTTCGCCAAGGTTTTTTCTCTCTAGGGAACCACTCCTCAATTTCTGAAGGCCTCCTCTAGTGCTCAAGGCCTAGGGGTCTATTTATACAAAAGCTTTCTGATGTCCTTTCTTGTAGGAGGATCAAGAGATAATAACTAGCTATTAATAAAATATTTAAGATTAATTTTTAAAAAAAAATAAAGATCAACTCTTTTATCTAGATATGAAATTTTAAAAATAAACATCAGATATTTTATCAAAATTTGAAATTCAAAAATAGAAATAGAAAATTTAAAATTCAAAAATCAAAATTTTGAATTCAAAAATCGAAATTTGAAATTTAAAAATCAAAATTTGAAATTCGAAATTTTAAAAAAAAATTTGAAATTCGAAAATCAAAAATTGAAATTCAAAAATTGAAATTTGAAATTTAAAAATCAAAAATTGAAATTTAAAAATCTTTAACTATAGTTATAACATTAAAAAAGGTGATAACTAACATAAAATCTCATTTTTGATAAAAATAAAGATATAAATTTAAACCTGATGTCATCCACATTTTTAGGATTTTCTAGACTTTATTGATATTCTTGAAGATTCAAATGATATGTTATATATTTAAGTGCCAGGAAAATGATAGAAATGCTAATTATTATGGGAAAAAATGTGATAATATTCATAAAAGTCCCATATCATATTAGAGCTTGGGATGACAAACTATCTTGAGAGAGAATGCCAGGATCTCTTTTGTCTATGCTTATGGCATCAAGTATCTCGTCGCCTCTTTGAGTGGCAATGAGATCTGTCGTCATTCACGAAGGCAACGCATTGGTCTTTTGCAATTTACTCCTTTGCCGTAGTGAGGGAGTAAACCCTTCCTTTGCCAAACCGGGGTTTTGCCTCTTAGTCAGAGTTGCATGTTTGTGTCCATGGTAGGGACTCCAAAGGCTAGAGTCCATTCTCGGTGGAGTTTCATGTAGTGCCACAGTGGGACTTTGTGCAGCCTCATGGTAGGGCTTAATGTACTAACACCTAGTAGGATTGTGTAACACCTGTAAAAATTCATTTTGTAATTATTTACATTTTAATGAATTTTATTCCTAGACGGGTGTTACTGTTCCAAGGCCTGTTGTGTGGTTTTGTACTTTTGGACTTGGGCCTTGTAGGCCAGCTTCTATTTGCGAGTCCTGGTTTGTGCATTGAGGCACTGTGCGTGTGGGGCCCGGGTGTGGGTCCGTGTGGGGCCTAGGTGTAGGATTCACATGGGGCCCGTGCTCGTGGGCCGTTGGTTGTGGTTGGTGGTTGAGCGGAGTGGCCAATGTGCTCGTGCGGTGTGCCGGTGGCTGAGACGTGTAGGTGAGCACACTCCTAGCTATTGCGTGCCTAGGCTTTATAAGCCGCACTACACTCCTCCACTGCTCGTCACCGTCTTCCCCTTCTTTCTTCTTTCTTCTTTCTTCTTTCTTCTTCTTTTCCCCTCCTCCTCGGCACACACACTTCTCCCTCCCCACCTTCTTTTCCCTTCCTCCCCACTCTTTCTCAACCCCCTTCTCCCTTCCCCATCCTCCCTTTTTTTTCCCCAGTTATGTGTCAAGAGAGAGAGAGAGAGAGAGAGATTGAGGGAGAGATGTGGTGGGTAGTGGTGGCTCGTTTGGTGCGTGGAGCTTGGGTGGAGCGTCCCTAAGGTTGTGGTGTGGCTGTGGTCGTGCGGGATCGCCGATGTTCGCCGGAGTCGGTTGGAGATTGCTGGAGCTTGTTTTTAGGTACGGATCTCCACCTCATGTAATAGAGAGGATGAAAATGGTAGAAATTGATAGGGTTGCATGAAATCTAGATAAATTTACATTCCTAGAATTTATTGTGATTTTATGAGAATTTATGGTGGATTTATGGGCATTTATGCCGGTAGTTGCGTTTTGGGTCCTTTTGACCCTTTTGTCTTTGTGATTTTATATCTTGATGCATGATTGATGGATTTTAGTTTTGTTTATTGGGATTTGGAGTAGATTCGTGGGTCTACATCTTATATTTTATGTAAATTTTTTGGTGCTTGTTTAGGGGGTCGGATTGGAGGTCCTAGTTGGGGCAATTTGGGACTATAGGGTTTTGGGGTGGCTTTCTAGGATCGTAGAATTCAGCATACCAAAGTAAAAATGGCATATCGAATCAGTGAATTTTGGAATACCGATATCATTCGATATACCATTTTTCTATCAGTTTGGTCCTCTGGTCGATTTGGTCTGTCGAATCACCTCGGTCGACTGATCCAGTGGATTTCGACATACTGGAGTTAGAATGGCATGTCAAATTAGTAGATTTCGACATACCGAACCTAATTTCTGGTATGCCAAATCAGGGCCCAAATATGTTTATAAAATGAGTTTTGCGAGGACTTTCTTGATTGTTGTGTTTTGTCCCATTGAGAGGGACTGTGGGGTCGTTAGTAGTGGTCTATTGGGACCCCTAATGTGCCGTTTTGCCGAGGTTTTGGAAGAATTTGCAAAGATATTAAAATGGTTTTGGAAATGGATTTCAAGGAAATAGTTGGCCTATTTTGGAAAATGTTTTCATAGTTTTCTTTGTGTGGGCCAGACAGTGTGGGACCGTTTCGTCAGTACTAGCGAATGTGACGACATTCTTGGGTGGTCAAGCGCGACTCCCTGGTTGAGGTTAGGGGCCGAGATACCTAAGGCTGAGGGGCGTCAGGTCTTGAAGGTATGAGACTCCTTGACTGTCGTCTCAAGGCTAGGGTTGTGGTTCGTGGGTTGAGGTGTCTTGTGACATGATGGGGATGTATGATACTTCTGTTGTCGCTGTGAGCACTAAGGCTTGGGTGTCGTCAGGTGTGGAGGTATGACACTCTCTCTTGAGCACCATGTGTGGAGGACGCCGTGAGGAGGCATACCCTATGGTGGCCAGTGCAGGTGGGACACATGCTCTGTAGTTGGTAGCGTCCTGAGAGACAGGACAGCCTTCCTAGGGAGGGGTTGGCTTTGTGAGGGTTCTCCAGGTGGGAGAATCACAGGACGACACGGCTCTTGCATAGGGTGGCACGTCGTGGCAGTGTAGACGTTGTTGGTTGCTCTTCGATGGGCTGCTTATGGCTAGAGTTAGGTTGCCTGGCGCCGGGCTTCCCGACTCAATGTGTGTGGTTTTGGCCATTGAGGGCCTTTGCTTGTGGCTTTAGGCTAGTAGAGCCCCAGTTGTGGTTTTGGCCGGTGTGGACCTTGTTTGTGAGGCTTTGATAAAATAGTTTGCAAAATGAATTTAAAAGGAAAATTTAATTATAGTTTTATTTTCCATCGTTTTCCTTGGGGTGAACACTGGGTGACTTTGGTTACTCATACGTTTTTGCTCGTGTTTTTGGTTTGCAGGTGCAGGCATGCAAGGGGTTAGCATAGTGCATATAGTCTAGAGTCTCCTAGTCGCACACATAGGTTCCTGGTAGTTAGATATTGTAGACACCCCGATTTTGAGGTAACCCAAGAATGAGTGTCCCTATGTTGCTTTGGACGCGATCAGCTCTTAAACCGAGCCCCAAACCCATTAGCCAGAGCCCCAATCAGACATTTGTGAGCTGGGTGGGCGCACCAAGGTGGCACACCAAGGTGGCGCACCACGCAGGCGCCCAGCTCTGGCTGCTGACCATCCACCTTCCGGGCTGTTACTCTTGCAAACGAATATGCCAACGAATATTCGAGGCTTTTTGTTTGCAAGACCCCTTTGTAACCTCCCTGGAGACCACTATAAAAACGCCCCTAGAGTAGCCATTCCAAGGCACTCGTTTTGTGAGAGAAGAGCCCTTCTTTTGCAAGAGAAACTCAATCCTTTGGGAGAAACTCTGGTGCTGAAATCTGAGAACAGATCTACACTTTAGCAAGTTCTTGCTTGAGTTCCTCCTTCCACCCAACAATCAAA